>QANZ01016836.1:135977-146401 GCA_003254925.1 Chamaecrista fasciculata
AAAAAAATTGAAAGCCCATAGGGCTAGCCCTAAGCCCTAGTAGGGTCGGGCCGGGCTAGAAAATCTTAGCCTTTTTTAAATTAGGGCTTTTTTGGCCCAGCCCTAATAAAGATAGGGCCAAATAGAATTAGGGCCGGGCTGGCCTATTTTGACAGCTCTATATAAGAGAAAATAATAATACATATGACATATATTATGAATAAAACTTGTAACTTTTAAATTTTTCATTAAAAATTATGAATATTTAATTATTTATATATATAAATATATGGCGTGTCGTGTCGCGTAATTTTGAGAGTTTAGCGTGTCGCTGTGTCCGTGTCCGTGTCGTGTCCTGTGTCCGTGTCAGTGTTCATGCTTCCTAGGAAATATGTAATGAAATGAGTTTGTAATGAAGTGATATTTTTGTAATGACTTTATAATTAGAAAACAAACACCCATATAGCACTGTAGCTTAAGTTATGTAATGAAAATGGAGATAATAAAATTGTAATGAAAAGATAATGTTAAACCAAACACACACTAATAGTTCCTCACTTCACCCTCTTCTCCTTCATTTATAGTAATTTCAGCTAGTAGTGAAGCCGTGGCAAACCCAATGAATGACCCGGGATCTGAAACGAAACAGAGGCTCACTTTTCTTTTACAACCCAGCAGCACCAAACTTGTCGCTACTGAACCTACTCTCTATTGAGTGTGCCATCGCTAACGCAAAGTATGTAAAAGAGTAACGACAATTCCTCATTCTTTTTCTACAAGAACTTATGCCCATCTCTAGGTATGGCTGATTTGATTAATACTCTGCAATTGAACGGCTCTAGACGGGTGTAAGATTATGCAGGAAAAAAAACTGTGGGATTATCATTACTGGCATAAAAGAATTAAGTTCATGAAAAAGTTAACATAATTACCTCATTGTAATGATCTTCTTACACAGAATTAATGTTGAATGGCACCTTAGCTTTGGCGGATTCATTATGCAAGAAGGAGAAATAAGTAGATGAGTTGCAACCCAGTAGCAATGCCTGTGGTCTATGGAAATGGAAGGAAGAAGAGCTTTGGATGAGAAGGCCAGCTTTTTGTGACATTCCTAATAATCATCACGTGATTTCAACAAACCGGGACGAGGTTAATCAAAGATTGGTTTTACTTTAAATATTTCACTGAATTCAATATTAGTAAACTGTGCATCTTAAAACTTATACAGCATACAGTGTGATCTTTCAGTCTAGCTACAAGCATATAATGTCCCAATTCCCGATACTACAATGTGACGGAAATGTATCTAACTACACTTGCCAAGCACAATATAAGCTCTTCTTTACTCCTTTCCCAAAGAACTAAGAATTGAAGTAGATAATCTTTTCCAATCCAGTATCCATATTCCTCAACAATTGCAACGACTTAGACTTTAATTAGTACATTTTTCAGACATAATCTTCAGTTCCAGTTTCCATCTCCCAGTCCAGTAACTTCAACACCAGATAAAGATCTTTGCCACCATAATGCTGTAGTTGATTTGCCTCAAAGGAATACACATGATTTTTTATCCCAATCCAACTACATCCTAAGATCTCCTTAGCACCTTTATGTTCCAAAACCTTTCTCACTCGAACCATGCTTTCCCATCTGCCTCTCATTTGATATGCCTGAGCCATTACCAAGTAAGGTAAAGATGACAGCGGTTCCATCTCCATTACTTTTGTTGCAATTCTTTCAGTAACTCTCAAGTCTTCATGAATTGCACATGCAGAGAGAACTGACCTCCAAATTTGAGAAGTAGTTCTATATGGCATCGTTTCAATAATGTTAATAGCTTCTTTAAACCTACCAGCTCGACTCAACAACTTGACAACATAAGCATAATGCTCTTCCCCTGGTTTGACCCCAAAGTCCTTCTCCATGGAGGCCAATAATTTAATTCCTTCATCAACGAAACTCCCAAAGTAGCATGCTAGTAATACGGCTGCCAATGTTATTCGATCTGGCAGTGTACCTTCCCCAATCAATTGCTTAAAAAGATCCATGGTCACAGACACTTCGCCATTGGAAGTCAGACCCATCATTATGGTGTTCCATAATATCAAATCTCTTCTTCTTGTGTCATTAAAGATATTTAGGGCATCATAAATAAATCCAGCTTTTGCATACATTTCAACAAGTGAATTGGCAACTACAACATCTGACTCAAAACCCAATTTGAGAGCCAAAGAATGGATTTGGTTACCCAGCTCTACTGGTAACAAACCAGAAAAACAACTCACAAGACAGCTGACCATGTATTCAGTTGGTCTAAGATTCTTCCTCAAGGTCAGCACAAAAAGTCCTAAAGCATCTTCCCCTAGACCATGTCTAACATAGCTTGAGATCATGGAATTGCATAGAGCTGAATCCCATTGATCTTGTTCTCTAAAGAGCTGGACAGAATCCTCCAATCTGTTGCAATTGGAAAAGAGGTCAATAGCTGCACTTGATACAATGTTGTTATAAACGAATCCCACCTTGAAACAAAAGGCAAAAATTTGCTTACCCTTTTCCAGATCTTGCAGGTTAGAGCACACACTGAATAATATTGAACATGTAAACTGGTCAGGAAACAACTCTGTACTTCTCATGTGATAGAACTGCTCCAATGCCAACTCTTGATGTCCTGCCCTATGGCAGGCCCAGATCAATGAGTTCCAAGATATAATATCCAATTGCTTCATAGTCAAAATCACACCAAAAGAATAATCAACAAGACCAAACCTCCCGTACATATTTATTAAAGAATTTCCAAGTACTACATTAGAGATATCCATCCCACTGCTAATCATCCTACCATGAATTTGCTTACCTTGACAAGTACTCAATACAAGTGACGTCATAATGGAGAGAGTGAATACACTTGGAGTCACGCAAGCATTTTGCATCTCAAGGAAAAGTTCAAAGGCATGATTACCAAGCCCATAAGAAGCATAGCCTGAAATCATCGTGTTCCAACTTACCACATCTCTCACAGGCATTTTATCAAACATATGGCAGGCCTTCTCAAGTTGACCACTTTTGAGCAACCCTTTTAAGCAGATATTCCAGGAAGTAGAATTCTTGTATCTAATATCATCCAACACTTTGAAGGCATCATTAACCACACCAAACTCAGAGTAGAGATCGAGAAAGCTATTACCCAAATAGGTGTAGGAATTAAAACCCAATTTTATCAACTGGGCATGGACACTTCTGTTAAATTTAAGAGATTTTTCAGATAAGCACAATTCTAAAAGAGCAGAGAAACAGGAGAGCGAAGTCTGAGAACCTTGTCCGAGCTTTAAATATGAGTACATACAAATGCTATGTGAAAGATAGCAATTGGAAGCTGAACTTGAAATCAAGCATAACGCATTGTAAAATGATAGCGACCTTCCTGGAAATTCTGTTGTTGAACTTGAACCTCTAAATCTGAAATACTTTAGCCTCTGTGGGCAACGTTCCCATCGTTCTTAGTTCTTACAACCAGAAGCAGACGGGACGGTTAATCACCCGATGCAGCCCTTGTAAATGTAAGCTAAATAACGGTATCATTTTCGTGATATAAGAAGAAAGCAATTCAAGTCTCAAATGCCTGAGATAAATTGTACCAAAAACAAAAAAGGCATTTACGGGATAAATTAATGCTTCCCTACCATTTTGATTCCACCACCAACGGCACTGAAAATGGGGTTAATCCGTAAATAAAGACTAAAATGTGAGGCAAAATAAATTTTGACTTGGCTCTCATAATATACACTTTAATTCATAAAATAATTAAATATTAATTCTTTTAATGAATTATATAGTATTATTATATTGTTTAATTTTTTTAAAGACTCGTGTGATTTTCTTTAGAATAAATTATATAGTTTAATCTTGTAAATATTAAATTATTGATTCAGTAATATTTTAGAGATTAAATTATTAAAGGTAAATTACATTTGGTTCTATCTTTCTTAAGATACCAAAGTATTAATAGTGTAAAAAATAAGGTACTAAAATGTTACTTTGAAAGAAAGAGGTACCAAAACGTTAACGGCGCAAAAAACATGTACTAAATTGTCACTTTTTAAAGAACATGGTACCAAAGTGAAATCGGTTCATAGAATAGAATATCAAATTATAATTTACCCAATTATTAATTTATTTTGAAAAAAAATTGTGACTCGCCACTTCACATAAAGCATCTAGTGTGACCTTAATTTCTATTTAAACAAGTTAAGAAGAAAACTAGAAGTGAGTAGAATTTGTCTTTTGTGTTTTGGACTGAGGAGAATTTGTCAAAGCACAAATATATGCTTTGAAAAATTAATAACAATGAATGATCATGAGAATGATGGAGTGGGTTTGATACTTGATGTCATAAACGTTGCTGAGGTAGCACAAACACAAGTGTTGAATATATAATATGATGTGTGTGTGTGTGTTTTCGTTCATGAAAAAAAGTAATGGGATTCCACTTAATTGCAAAAGCAGGCATTTGCCGATTAACACCTTCAAATTTCAATTTATAAATGCCTTCTTACTTCTAAGTTCTAACTTCTTCTATTTGCCTTATGAGGTCTGACATGTGACACAACCTCGCTTCAATCATCATATATTAAACCTATTTTATTTTGTGTGTCTATATCTATACTATTCAAAAAAACAAGGTTTTCCTCTGCCACGTGTCAAGCTCTGCTTTTTTTTAGCAAATTTTGATTTCTTTTTCCTCTCAACCTGCAACTGACACGTGTCCCTCCTCATTGTATTGACAAATTAACACGTGTCCCTCATTGCATTTTTTTTCCTCATTACATATCTATAATAATTTCTTTTTTCCATCCTCAATCTTTTTTTTTTNATGTGATCGAATTGCAGCATGAGATGGATTTGTTAAGCAAGATTCAACATCCCAAAATAATTTCTTTGCTGGTGGTATGCTTTAAACAAGATGGTGCATGGATCTGAATTTTAACATATACAGCTTATGTATCTGAATTTTAACATATACAGCTTAAAGACATACATCTCTATCAATTTCTATATTAAAATTTAGGAAGAAATTTTATAGATCATTGATTCAATGGCGACAAGCAATGAATCCATTAGTTGACTTGATGGTCCTTACAACATCTGAATTATAAGAAAACTGCTACGAGATGAAAATTACTTATGAAACTTACAAGTTACAACTTGAATCATAATTTCTTAGACCATGAATGATACTATTTCTATATAAATTGCTGCAGGGTCAATTAGGCAATGACTATTATTAAATGATGAATGTGTAGTTGCATTGTATTAGGCAAGAAAATCTGTAATTGCATTGTATTCAATTTCAAATGACCATGAATATGTGCTAAATTGGAACTTTATTAGGTATAGACAAGAAGAATGTGTATTTGTATTGTATCATGCAAAGAAAAAAAAGGACCCGTGCAATGTGCACGGGTCTCATACTAGTTCTATAATAAATCTTCTTGCCGCATATCTCTCTTCTATAATAAATATTCTGTTTCGCTAGCTATTTTCTGGCACTAAACAATCTTGCCGTCTTACCTAAAAATATTACACGATAACTACACCCTAACTGATACTTCATTTGATTAGTTACATACCAACGCAATGCCAACAAAAACATTATCCGAAAATGACATTCTTTGTATTTAAAATCAAAATGCGAAACTCAAAAGTTGACTAATTACTTAGTTGACACAATTGGTGTTCTGTTTTATTAGCCAAAAGATCCTTGATATTGTGGTTTGATTTTAAATTTATGTTATTCTAACTAATGTCTTTAGGGGATTAAGAAGTCTTTCTTTATTTTAGAAATTAAATAAAAAACCAAAGTTGAACATTAACTTTATAAGTTCCTATATTTCTTAAAACTTTTCAATTCTAAGCATGTTGATTAAAGAAAAACTTCCAATGTTTTTTTTTTTGGCCAAGGAAAGCAATTGCTTGGATGGGACTAGAGACCTTAATTTGCACACACTCGGACTGAGTTTTACGGATACCAACTAAAACTTAACAACTACCCCATTATCTATAATCAATCTCTCTCTACTGCTACACCCCTAAAAGGCTAAAACTCAAAGTTACTCAATCGTAGTAGGCAAGGCATTCAAAAGAAAGACTATGAGACTATGATGACGGTTTTATGATCCAACTCTTAGTGCATCACCTTGTGTGGGGTTTTGGTGCCGTTCTAATCATTCCTTGATACCTATAATTCAGAAACCAAGATATGTTAAAAGTATAAATTACAATTAAACAATGAGTAATAGGAGGCTCCTCTGGTTTCATTGTAAGTGCAATGCCTTTAAGAGGCTTTTGAATGTTCATAGAAAATTTAAAATAGATATTATTCCAAGGCCACGTTTGGAGGGTGAGTTGAGAATTTTGTTAAATATTGCACAAAGTTTAAAGATGGCGACATGGTGGCCTTGTCCTTCACTTAAAATAAAGACAAAAGCTCCTAAAAAAAAGGACAAAGAAGGAGGTGGACCCTAGCATATAGCTTCCACCATCTAGAAATCCTTGACTTTTTATGAACCTAACTTTCTCAATCTCAATCAATTCTGGTATTAATTAAACTCTTACTCACCAAGAAATCAATAGCATCATCATCATCTATTAGCTTCAAGGCTTACGGTGTAGTGAAGATACAGATAGATTAAGATACTCAAAAATCATAATCAATTTTTCTTTCCCTTCCTCTTCCTAATCAAATCAAACGACACAAAAGAAATTAAAGAATCATGCTTGATCAAGAAAGAGACCAACCCACAATTTCTTTTCCATTAAGGATTCACCGTTATGGCAGTTGGGAAGCCATGAATTCTGGTGATGATGAATCTGATGTCTTTTCGCCGCGGCTATGGAACTACAATAACGAAACTCTATCGCCTAAATCGAGAATCCAAGCCATTGCGAGAGGGCAGAGAGAGATGATGGAGATGGTGAGGAATATGCCAGAATCAAGCTACGAGCTTTCTCTGAAAGATCTGGTGGAGAAACAGAGGGTAGTTGAAGATGGTGAAGAAATTGAGATAGAAACAGAGGAGAAGAATTTGATCAATAAGAGTAATATTGTGTATAGTGGTAGTGGAAGGAAGCTTGATCAGATGTCAATGGCAAAGAGAAATGGAGATGTGCATAGTGGTGGATTTTATTTGAAGATGATGATTCCTACATCTTTGGGATCGAAGAAGAAGAAGAAGAAGAATGAATCATCGGGAAATGAAAGTTCTAAGGTGAGTTTAAGATCATGGGGTTCTGAAGGATGCTTGAAGAAGAGCCCTTCAATATCGACTATGGATAGTGAAAGTGGTGAGACTACATGTATTAAAAGCGGAAGCACCAAAAGCTCTGGTAGCAGCAGTAGCAACAGTAGCAACAGCAGCAGAAGCAACAGCAGGTATGTTTAAAATTGAAAAAAAATCTAATTATTAGTCCTTAAATTTGATCCCTACATATTAGAAATACACCTTTGGTCCTTGTTTTCTTCTTAACAAACATAAATTATTTAGTCTCACAAATAACATTTCAGGGACTAAATAGTTAACATTTTCAACAGTTAAGGATTAGATTTTAATATTCAGACAAATTCAGGGACAAAAAATAAGTTTTCTTTTTAAAGTTCAAGACTTTGAAGTTTCAGAATTCAGATAGCAATGAATTGTAGGGTGGATGAAAAGGAAAAACTTAAAGCAGACTCATAGTGATTTATTTAAATTTAAGTCAAAGAAAAATGTTTACTCAATGGGGGTCGAGTCTTTAATGAGTAGAAGTTTAGGAAGCGGAGTAGAGTAAACATATATGATTAAGAGTTAATGATCGATACTTGAATTTTGGGATATGATGCAGGCGAGAGAGAAGGGTTGGAAGTTGCTGGTTTCTAACGGGAAAAACCAAAATCCTAACGGAGGAGGAATAAGAGATGCCTCTGATGAAAATTAGCAAAGTATTAAAGCAATGCAAGATATATTCATGTACTTTTAGACTTTTAGTTCTAGTGTTGCCAATACATGATGATGGATGGAGTAGGGTATGAAAATTGGAGTTGCAGAGTGAATAGTGTGCTGTATTTATTTTTTCTTTTTCTATTTAATACAGAAATTTTAACAAGTTTGTAAATGCTATCTATATATATAACACTCGAGTGAAGTATCTTCTTTTTTCATGTGTGTGCTTTGTAATTTATATATGGGCTAAATTGCACTTTAAATCTTATATGTTTAGGACGGATTGCAATTTAACCCCTTTTTTGCGTAAAATTAGTCTTATATATTTTTAGAATTTTTTCTTTTTAGTCTTAACTCTCAACAACTGAATATAGTCATATTTTTTTCGTTTCAAATTTGAGTGCAATAAATTTGTAAAACTAGTTTTACATATTTCTAGAATTTAACCCCTTTTTTGTGTAAAATTAGTCTTACAAACCATAGTATTAAAAACTGGACCGGACCGGGCGGTCCGACCGATGAACCGGCGAACCGGAGCCTAGGCCGGTCCGGAGAAATAAAAATACCGGATTACAGTTGAATCGGTGAGTCACCGGTTCAACCGGCGAACCGTGAACCGGTTTGACTCGCCAAAGTTTGCAAAATTACATATTGACCCCAAAAAATTTTCAAAAAATTACAAATTAGTCCCTGGATACATATTATAGATGGACTAAAATGAAAACTTTAAAAAAATTTGGGGTCAATATGTAATTTTTACAAAACTTGTTATGGTTAAAATTGCAAAATAACTCCAAAGGTACTAAAGTGTTTAATATTTACTTTATATTTAAATTATTGCAATATATTAATGGGTATTTAATGAATATGTATTTTTTAAGTAAACCGGCTCAACCGGTTAAACCAGTGACCCAACGGTTGAACCATTGAACCAGTGACCCGAGCCTTCCACCGGTTTGATGACCGATCCGGCTTTTTGCACTATGTTACAAACAGCGGCTTTTTATTTCTTTTCCGAATAAGGTGGTTTTCTTTTTCTTTCTTTTTTTGTCAGAATAAACAAACAGTGGGCAAGGTTACATACTCATGTTTATGTTATATATTATAAAAACAAGAAAGGGCCTGGCCCGGATAATGAAGTAGTGGGCTTAGAGAGCCCATCCTTATTAATTTGTCTTAGAGAGCACCCCATTCACATCCCTCACCAGTTGTACTCTTTCCTTCATTAGATGATTTCTTCCTCATCTCATTCAATACAAAAAACACACATGGACTCCACATATTTCCATACTCTCTCAGTATGGTCCTGCTTGCAACTAACTTCTCTTCCTTAAGTTTAAATTCCTCTTCAATCCCATTCAGAATTGTTTTCCCACCTGGATGCACAACATAAAACAATGAGTTCCAATCCTTGTTATTAGTCATATATCTATCCCAAGAGAGCTGAATGCATTCACCAAGCACTTCTTCACATTGCTTGTTACGTAAAACGGAATCTCTTTTGCCAAATAATACACTTGACCCCTTTCTGTTATATTTCCATGAATTGCAGTCTCTGAGCTCATCACAGTCATCTGTGAAACTGACACAATTTCAAATAAGGGACACTCCTCCAAAGGAATGGGATTAGAGCCAATGACTATGGCAGTCGCACCATCTCCGAAAAGACAATGTCCCATCAATAAACCCAAATTTGATGGATTAGGAGCCTGAAATGATGTGGCCATTGTCTCTGCTCTCTGCCAGGGCCTTGGCTACACAGAGGGCAGACCCTCTAGCGTAGCAACCATGGTCATAGATATTAAATCTGTTGATAGTTGGAGGAAGGCCAATCATTTTGGCTAAGTGTAAATCGGGACCAATAAAGTTGTTAGTGTATGAAGAAGTACAAAATATGAGATGAGTGAGTTTGGATAAAGGTTGGTCCCATTCTTTCAGAGCTTTCAAGGCAGCTTCTTTCCCAAGTTTGGGAATTGCCTCTGTCGCAATTTCTTGACGTGTATCCAACGAAGAGGCTCCCAATGTGCATATATTTGGATGCTCTTTCATAATTTCCTCATCAATCACATGGTGTCGTTTGTTGATCATTGACTTGTCACCTATTATTCCCACATTCAATCCATCAATATTTACATTACAATGATATATATAGAGGTGGCAAATGGTGTTGGAGTTGCTACCTGAAAACAAGAGAAACACTAAAACAAGATAAAATTGTTAGTAAAACAAAATGCGTGGTCCTGGGCTGAGGCACGGATATCTCGCTTTCTTTAAGGTAATTTCACGCCTCCCACGGGTTGATTTAGTCATATCGCCCGGTGCATTGGGTACACTGACGTGTTACCTCCAGGATACAACAGCCCAGTACTCGCCTGTTTGAACTATCACCTCTGCACAAAGGTGATAGATAGGACTCTGTCCCCCACACCTTTTTCTCTATCCAAATATATAAAACTATACATATAA
>QANZ01016836.1:151992-202053 GCA_003254925.1 Chamaecrista fasciculata
GATTTTTTCAATTAAATTATTAATTATTGACCCAACTATATTGTATTAGCTGAATAACAAGAAAGAAAAAAACAAAATGTGGTACTCAGATCCATTACCTAGAGAAAAAAAGAAAATGGCACTATCAGATTAATGCTGAATTGAATATTCCTCTTTATATTATAATATATATATATATATATATATATATATAGAGAGAGAGAGAGAGAGAGAGAGAGAGAGAGAGAGAGAGAGAGAGAGAGAGAGAAGTACTAGAAATAATTGAACGTGAAGAGGCATTTAGGGCTTGACTGGAAAAGATATTTTTCGGGAGCAGGAGTGCTGTAGGTGTGGGGATATGATGAATTGGATGATTTAAACATGATTATTAGATGTATATATATGAAATTTAATTATATTAATATCAAAAATATATATCATAAATCATCGATCAAATGTTATAGTTTTTTTTTTCAATTAATCTCTTTTCAATTGGGAAGTTAATTGAGATATTTATATTTATATAGTTTATTTTAACTATCTTAATTTATTCTTTAAAAGTATATATTAATATTACAACAAAAAATAAAATAAACAAAGTACTCCACTTGTTAAATTAAACTTGTCATACGTCGTTAATTAGAAATATGTTAACCTCCAAATATATTTTTTTCAATTTAACTTTCCAACTAGTATTAAAGCATATTTGTTTATCTATCTTCGAAAACCAAGCCCACAAACTCTGTATCAGTTAGGTAGTTAGGTAGTTGGGGAGAACTTCACAATATTTAATGTTACTATTAACATTATTGGAAGAGCATATGATTAAATAAACGGCCAAAAGCTAATTGACTTATTATTATATCATCACTACATGCATGCAGTCCATGGAATGATATAACATATTAATATACGTAGAGGAATTATTAAATTTGAAACATGACTGAGGAATTATTATATTATGATGGTTAAACGTTTAGAAGCCTAATTTGATGAAGTGATGATTGGACATCAATCTCGTCACCACCGTTAGCATGCAAGGATTGTTTATAGGTCATGCCAATGTATGCTTTTGGGTGATGTTCATCCACAAATTGCGATGCTGGACTCACTATTTTGTCCAACGATGGCCCATGAAGTGTCACCACTGAGATCCTTTCCACCGTATTGTTGTTCACAAATACTCGATGAATATGACTCTTGTACTTCCCATTCGTCAATATCTACGCATAGAGAGAGAGACAGGAAAAATTAGTCTATATGTACAAGTAATTGTCATGGCACACAGACTTAAGTATAAGTTAAGTTATAAGCTCTTATTAAAAAATAATATTTCTTATTTGTTCCTTAAATAATTTGTAGTGGGTCAGTTTCTGAATAATTAAAATATACGATTTAGTCCTTGAAAAATCGAAATTAAATGTACCTCAAGATGATCACCGAGTTGGATGAGAATGGCCTGATGGGGAATAGAAGCATTGATCCATTTTCCCTGGTGGGAGAGAATTTGGAGGCCACCATCAACATCTTGGACTAGTGAGATTATGAAGCCAGGGTCTGTGTGTTCTGGCAAATTCATTCTACTTTTGGAGTTGTGATTGGGTGGATAAAGATTCATTGCTGATACATCAAACCCTGACTTCAAGTTAAATGCATTCTCTATGAACTTCTCATCAAACCCTAAGCTCTTTGAGATTGCCCTCGCTAATCCAAATTCTACTTGCCTCAACTCTTTTTGGTACTCATCTATAACTTCCCTGTCATTAATCAAACACAAATTAATCTAATTGATTAGTGATTACAATAAATAAATATCTATACATATATGTATGAGCACTTTGTAATTATTTATATATGTACCCGAAGATTGAGGGACTAGGTGGGATGTGGCGGTGGGGGTGTGTGAGGACTTTTATGTATTCTCTGTTTTCTCCAGAAGAGAAGTTTTGGCCCCATCTGATTTTGTCCATTGAGCCTTTTTTGCTGTATACCTTCCTCTCATCCGTTGTCTTAGGATCAAAGAACTTAGAAATTCCCTTGAAAAGATTGTCCAACACCTTATCTGGGATTCCATGATTCACCAGCTGCATCCAATATTTTAAATATAAATATAGAAGCATACCTCTTAATTAATATATAAGATATATAATTAATGCTATATATATATGCAATAGATTAAAGTAAGGATTTTCAGGTCATTTTCTTATAAAAAGTGCTAAAAAAATTACTTATATTGTGTATGTGTGTGTGTGCATATTTATTTTGTTATTTAGTAAAAACGTAATAAAGCATGTTATTACTTTATAAAACATAAATGTGAAGATTGCTAACATATATCATACCACTTATTAAGCAATCCCATATATGTAAATAAGTATAAAATAAAGCCTTAATTAATCATGCATGCTCATGGTACGTACATAGAAGAAGCCATATTCATGGCAAACTTGGGCGAGATATTGCAGTGCTAGGGATGTTTGATGAGGGTCACTCGAGAAGAACATAGAGTAGTCAACTGTGGGTATTTCATCATCAACAGTATTAACTGAATAAGATTCAGTGTTACTTTTGAGGGAGGAGTCATTAAAATGAGGAGACTTAATAAAGTTGGGTTCAACGATGTTGTTTTGGGTTGGAATTGGATGAGAAGCTATTTCAGCCATCAGAGAATTATAGAGAAAAACTTAAAATTGATCTATAGGATTGAGCAAACAGAGATATATATGAATGAAAATACATCAACGTTTAGATGATGAGAAGAGGTGCAATTCCCAGCATCTATATATAAGCGAAGGAGAGATGCATATTGCATCCTAGAAGCTACTTTGTGACTAGGAACATATCATTATTGTTATTTTTTTAATTCGACTTGTGATTAATTAGATCATTGGATTAATTAATTATACATGTATATTGTATCCGTAATTGCGTATATATGTGGTATGTCTTTCTTTTCTCTGTCCACTTGCTCCTTCTAGCCGCTTTCTTGTTGTCGTACGTCTACATTAACGTACGACAAACTTAAGTTTGGTGGTTGATTAATATAATTCGACCTCTCCTAAATTTTACAGTAATGGGAAAAATACTAGTGGGATTGTGTGATTATTAATACTTTTATACAATATTTTAAAAATCAATTTTGCTATTGAATTTGTTAATTAGAATACTGATTCAGTGTTCCTTAATCCTGCAGGTTGAACAGTAATAGAATTGATAATAATTATATATATATATATTTTAAATTTTATATGATAAAAGATATGCTATAATATAATTTAATAATTAATTAACTATTTAATATTAATATATAGTTTAATACTTAATAATTTTATTATTAAAAAATATTTGTAAAATATTTAAAAGAATTTTTACTTTCCCAAGCTTCTTTCTTTCTTTTCTTTGTTTTTTCAAAGCATCTTTTTATTTTCTCCCAAAGTCGAATTTAGGGGTTTTTTTATTTACATAATACACTTAGATATATTATTTCAATACTCAACAAAATTTCTTATTTCTACAAATGAGATACACATCGAACTAACACAATTTTAAAATTTTAATTTTTTCTATAAAATCGTACCCTGCAAACACAATTTCAAAGCTGACAAATCTCAGCCCGTGAAATCGTGCCAAAAGGGCACGATTTCAAGGAAATTAAGGGGAGGCGTTGGGCCTCCCCCATATATATATATATATATATAATATATAATATAATTGTAATTTATAAAATCTTGTTAAATTTAATTAAAAAATTTTAATAATAGTATTTTATAATTATTTTAAATTAATTAATTTTATTCAAACTCTGATATTTGCTTAATTGACCTAATGAGCTAACCACTAGACTAACAATCTTGGTTTGTGTAATATTTGTGACTAAATAACTCTATTTACTATTATTTCTAAGGGTTCAGTATTTGTCATGTGTATTCTATTTACTTAAAGTTTTGTAGTTGTGATTAAAGAACAAATGACGAATATATACATATATTTTTTGCAAAATTTGTTATAATTAAAACTACAAAATAACTCCAAAAGGCTACCAAAGTGTTAACGGGGAATACCACAGGGTATCAAAGTGTCACTTTTTAAACCATATGGTACCAAAGTGAAATATGACCAAACCACAGGGTACCAAAGTGTAATTTACCCTTAATTCTCCGTGGAATTTTATTGTTGTACTCTTTGTAGATTTCCGTGGAATTGATGACTCTCTTCGCGTGGGCATGGGAAACGGATCGCTGAAGTATATATGCTTCAGGTAAATTATGTAAATTATTATCAAAAAGAAAGAGAAAAGACTAGAGAGGAAATTTACATGGAAGGGCTTCCCATTTGTATAACATTATTGGGCATATATAATAATTGGTTTCCAAAAGTAACACTTTGTCTAACTGAATTGCGTAATTATTATTAATGCCAAACACGTTGTTACTACGATCCACCTGATAATGGCATAATATTGTTTTTATTACATATTTGAATTTTTTTTTCCTGAAACAAGTAAGGTAAAGCTAAGTACAGTATAAACAAAAACATAGCAAAATAATCAAATCCCTCCCTAGCATCAACAATAAAACTAGAAAGAATACCAACTGACGAAGGTGAGGGGTTTGCAACCCATCCAAGAGGACTCATCTTCGTGTCACAAATTGGTAAGATAATCAGCTGCCAAGTTAACGGATCTAGGGATCCAACTAAAACTACAATCATCTAAAGAATTGGAAACACAACAAAAAAAACAGACCAGACCAGATCCAGAACGCCTCCGCCACAAAACCCACCGCAGAAAATACACGGACACGAGCAAAGAGAACACAGATCTGGGAAGGAAAACCACCTAAACTTGAAAACCACGGCTGTAGTAGACACACAGAAAAGAGCGCCACCGATAACCCAAATATGAAATAAGGTGAAATCTCTCATGAAAGAGAGAGGTGATCCCTCACGATGAGGGGTTTGAGAGAGAACTCGACTCTCATACATATTTGAATGTTGACAACAATTTAATGGGTAATGCTAACAAGTGCTACAAGTGCCATAAAGGCACTTGTTAAGGTGCATTAATTATATTACACTCTAAAAATGGAATTTCTATTTTGAAAATGTAAATTTACCTCAAAATTTTAAAGAAGNTCCCGCGCATCGCGCGGGTCATAGGCTAGTTTAGATGAATTGTGTCTCATGATTTAGATGTGCTTAGCTTACAAGCTCAATAAACACTTTTAAATATCTATTCTATATTATATGTGTGAGGGTACTTTTGGTTGGTCAAAAATAATTAAATTAAAAATTAAAAAAAATAAGAAATAAACATGTGGAACTTGATAATTGGCTGATTTTATAGATAATGGGGGAGAGAAAGTAGTAGATGAGATTTAAGAAAGTGAAAACTTATTATTTGATTTTTTAATTTTCACACTTCTAACGATTTAGTCCTTGAATAATAGAAATATACTATTTAGTCACTGAATAACTACAAATGTCAAATCAAACGTTACATATATATTTTTGTGCCCGTTAGGGCATGGAAAGCCCCAGTATTATATATGGTTTCCTGACAAAGTTTTTACATCGATATTTGATAGTAATAATAAATTTAAGGTAAAACACTCTTTCGTGCCTCTAACGTTTGTAGTGATTTTCAGTTATGCCACTAACGTTTCATTTTGTTCAGGCGTGCCCTCAATGTGAAACTAACATTTCAATTATGCCCTCAATTTTGACTCAATGCCCATGTGGCAATTTTTTTAACTTATGTGTCATTTTTTTGGTCTGACTTGAATACATGGCATGATGACTGGACATTCCTATTTTTTTTCCACCGTGGCATGATGACTGGATTTACATTTTTGAACATAAAAATTGAGTAAACTAGAAAATCAGTCCCTAGATTTAAATTTTTCATCATCTTCATTCATTTTAGTTCCAAATCCTCAAAATAAAATTGTAAAGTGTCCCAAAACTCTTCCAAACATTTCAATTTAGTCCTTAAAAGTATTAAAAACCCTAAAACCTAAACTCTAAACCTTAAAACTATAAACCCTAAATCATAAACTCTAAAATTTAAACCCTAAACCCTAAAAAATCTAATTTGAGCAATTAGGTCCCTCCCCATTCTTATCTCATTATTCTCAATTCCCCCTCTTTTCATCATCTTCATTCATTTTAGTCCCAAATCCTCAAAATAAAATTGTAAAGTGTCCCAAAACTCTTTCAAACATTCTAATTTAGTCCTTAAAAATATTAAAAACCCTAAACCCCAAAACCCAAAACCCAAAACTCCAAACCCCAAACTTCAAACCCCAAATCCCTAAATGGAGATGCAACATTGGAGACACTATCTATGAATGGAGATGCAAGACAACTTAGACAAGGAAGAACCACACACAATCGCAGCAAATGGACCACACATTCAGTGAAAAGAGCAGATAACTTAACCAAAATCGCAGCAATGGACCACTATTATCAAAAACCAAAATCGCAAAACTAAACCAACCGATCAACGAGCTGTGATTCCGTGAATGAACGACGGACGTCGCCGGTCGTCGTTGGCCGTCGTAGACTGTAGTTTCTTAATCGCCGTTGGCCGTGAATGAGTGTCACACGAAGTAGGAGAAGAACGAAGGTAGTAGCGTCGTTCCAACATCATCATCATCTTCATTGCATTTTCAAAAATGAGAAGATGAAGATGATGATGATAATGATGAAGATGAAGATGAAACTTAGAAACAAAAATTTTAATCTGAAAATATGAAGATTAGAAACAAAAAAATTTAGTATGAGAAGAGAAGATGAAGATGAAGATTAAAGAAAAAAAATAAGTTTTAGAGTTTAGGGATTTGGGGTTTGAAGTTTGGGGTTTTGGGTTTTGGGTTTAGAGTTTTTAATATTTTGAAGGACTAAATTAGAATGTTTGGAAGATTTTTGGGACACTTTATAATTTTATTTTGAGGATTTGGGACTAAAATGAATGAAGATGATGAAAAGAGGGGGAATTGAGAATAATGGGATCGGATAAGAATGGGTGAGGGACCTAATTGCTCAAATTAGATTTTTTAGGGTTTTGGGTTTTAGGGTTTAGAATTTTAGAGTTTAGGGTTTAGGGTTTATAGTTTTAAGGTTTAGAGTTTAGGTTTTAGGGTTTTTAATACTTTTAAGGACTAAATTGAAATGTTTGGAAGAGTTTTGAGACACTTTACAATTTTATTTTGTGGATTTGGGACTAAAATGAATGAAGATGATGAAAAATGTAAATCCAGGGACTGATTTGCTAGTTTACTCAATTTTTATGTTCAAAAATGTAAATTCAGTCATCATGTCACGGTGGAAAAAAAAATAGGAATGTCCAGTCATCATGCCACGTATTCAACTCAGACCAAAAAAATGACATATAGGTAAAAAAAATTGCCACATGGGCATTGAGTCAAAATTGGGGGCATAATTGAAACGTTAGTTTCACATTGAGGGCACGCCTGAACAAAATGAAACGTTAGGGGCATAACTGAAAATTACTGCAAACGTTAGGGGCACAAAAGGGTGTTTTGCCTAAATTTAATGACTTTGTAAATTATAAGTTAATTGTTTATTAACTAAATCAATCTTTTTATTAGTTTATTTTTTAAAATGAGTTATTCTTTATTTGATAGTGATAATAAATCACACATAAATTTTTGTGTGATGATTTGATATATATCTATATTTATACTATTATATATGTCTGAGGGGTTTTTTTTGATAGTTTAAACTATTATATATGTCTAAGAAACTTTTTAGTAGTCGGTCTTTTAAAACTATATTATCAAATAATATTTACTCAATATATTACAAATAAATATATGTATAAAAAATATCACTCCAACTTTAGTAACTCAGATTTCTATCCATCACTATATGAGGACATGATTAGTTTTTACTCATACACATATAGGCGACGGTTTTTTTTAAAGCTTGAACTTTTATTTTATTATTGGACTAATAATTTCTTTTTTTTTTCCTTCTATTTTTTTCACTCATATCAATTTATATAATTTTACTCTTAATTATGCAAAGTGTCAGTGAGAGTAAAAGATAAAAAGCAGTAGAATAAAAGGTTAAATTTACAAAATTCTCTGGCCAATATATGACACGTTACAAATTTTGTAAATACTAATTATGGTTTAGAAATAATTATTAAATATATAATTTTGTAAAGAATTAAATTTAAGGTCAAAGTGCGAAATTGGTCATGTAACTCTGCTTCAGGTCCCAAATCAGTCATATATCTTTTTTTGTCTCGAATTTGATCATGTATCTTTGCTCCAGGTTCCAAATTAGTCCTATATCTTTTTTATGTCTCGAATTTGGTCCCATATGTTTTGAAAACCTCCCACCGTTAGTCCTTCATCCATTTTAAATTACAGTTTAGTCCTGAAAACTTCAAGTCCCGTTCACTTTAGTCCCTGACTATCAAAATGAAAGTGAAAGAGCATCCCTGAAGATTCTCAAACCTTACATCTTGGTCCCTAATCCATGAATTCTTCGTGAAATGGAATAGAAATGCAAAAACAACACAAATTAAAGCAAATGACAGAGGGACAAAAACTGAAAACGCAAAAAATTTAAAACCTACCGAAAAATGTACAAAAATCGCTGAGAAACTCAAGAAGTCATCCAAAAACCTCAATCCTCACTGAAATCTCACTCAAATAATTGTCCTCAAATGTTTTTATGAAAGAATTTTTGAAAATCCAAGAGTTTGGATTTTCGAAAATCCAAAAGTGAAAGAGATGCTCTTTCACTGAAATAATCAGGGACTAAAGTGAAATCTCACTGAAATAATCGTCCTGAAATGCTTTAAGAAAGAACTTTCGAAAATCCAAACTTTTGGATTTTTGAAAATCCAAAATCCAAGATGTAAGGTTTGAGAATCTTTAGATATGCTTTGATAGTCAAGGACTAAAGTGAAAGAGACTTGAAGTTTTCAGAACTAAATTGTAATTTAAAATGGACGGAGGACTAACGGTGAGAGGTTTTCAAAACATATGGGACCAAATTCGAGATAAAAAGATATAGGACCCAATTCGAGACAAAAAAAAGGTATATGAGTAATTTGGAATCTAGAGCAAAGTTACAAGACTAAATTCACACTTAGGTCTAAATTTAATTAAATTTTTTATATATGTTGACTATAAATTTTTTTAATAAATATATGATACGTAATACAAATATTATACTTAACTAATAATTAATGATAGAGAAAAGTCAGAAAACAATAAACACATATTTTTATATAATTAATAAAAATATAAATTAAATTTATGATTAAATGAACCTATAACAAATATATATATATATATATATGAAATTTGGATTTATCTAACATGTGTCCTTAGGGCACATTTTAAGATTTCTTCGGATTGGTTATTAAAGCATCTCATATTCTGAAATCTACGAAAATTCATTTAAAAGATAATTTTTAATGTTTGAAAACTCATTCGACCAATCAAAAGAAACTAAGGCTATGTTTGGGAGTTTTAGTGAGGATGGAGAAGAGAGGACATTAATGGACACTAATAGAGTGGAGAGGAGAGGATATTAATGGAGTAAGTAGATATGTTGTTTGGGAGTTTTTAATGAGGAAAGGAATGAACACTTGTTAATCTTGTTTGGAAGTTATTAGTAATAAAATGGAATGGAGTGGACACATGTTAATTTTGGTTAGTATAAGAATATAATTGTCATTAAAAAATTATAAAACTGTCTACTCCTTCCTTGGCACCCCAATTTGAGGTGCCAGCAAAAATTGAATTTTGGGGTGTCAAGTGTCCCTCCTTATCCACTCCACTTTTCCATAAAAAAACTTTCCAAACATAATTTTTTTACTTTTTGTCCCTTCATCTCCTCTCCATTTCCTCATTGACACTCCATCCAAACATACCCTAAGGCACATGTTAGAAGGACCATGAAATTTTATCTAAATCTACTGTTGACAAAAGCTGCCACTTCCTGCCGTCGACACTCAACACCTCAAGCTAAGTCCTGACACCATGTCACCATTCGTTGAATTCTCGACTCTAACGACGCATGCATTTGCAGCAGGAAATAATAAAATATGGATACTTCTGACATGTGCTACATATTAAAGTTTCTTTTGATTGATCAATTAAGTTTTCAAATATTAAAAATTATCTTTTAAATGACTTTTATAGATTTCAAGCAATGTTATTAAAACCGGACCGGAGAGTGACCCAGACAGACTTTCAGGTCACGGGTTGATTGGTTCAATCGGTTGGACCGACGGTCGAACCGGATGACGTCATAAATATATAAATAAAATAAATATTAATTATTTTAAACATATATTCCATAATTGATAAAATATAACTATATATTTCATAATTTTATTGTCCTACATAAATAAAATATACAAAAGTCACAACATGAATAATTATTAGATTAGTAAAAATGAAAAAAAATCAATTTTTTCTTTGTTTTAATGGGTTTACGATATTTCTTTAGAGTTTCATATTACTTTTTTTCATTTGACCCACAAAACCAACAAAAAAAACAGCTAAAAATGTTTTGTTCATAGTAAATAGTGACCCAGCCGGTTTTCTAAAAACCGCTCCAGGTCACGGTTCAACCCGGTTCAATCCGGTTCGAAGCGGTTTTGGGCGGTTCAAAACGGTCCAATGGTCCAAACCGAGCCGTTTTCACTCTCGGGTCCTGGTCGGACCGGTTCGACCGTCCGGTCCGGGTTTCATAACATTGATTTCAAGATATGAGATGCTCTACTAACCTATCAGAAAAACCTTAAAATATGCCCTAAGGACACATGTTAGATAAATCCATAAAATATTAATCACGCCACAAATTTCTCATTATTTTTCTCTCAATAGTCAATACCATATTTAGTAAAAACTAAATTATATATATTATTGAACCATGCATCAAACTTCAGTTTGTCTAACATAGGAAGTAACATCAGAAGCAACGTTATCCGGTCCCGAAGGAAATGTTAATATTGTCATATGATGATCGGTCCAAAACATTAATTAATAAATAATAACCTCGAACATGAACCGCGGAAAAATTACGAACCGTGTATATATCGCTTATATATAACGAGCAAATGTTAATGCACGTGTAGTGAAGCTCAATTTCATCTCTCAAGTGTTATTGGTCCCTCATATCTACTTCAAGAAAAATGGAAAAGAAAAAAAAAACTAATAAGTCTCTTCAAATTGCAGAATGATCGAATGGTCCAAACTCCAAACCCAATTTGGCGGAATCATACCCTTTGGCCTTTACCACAAAAGGCATCTAATTTGTAATTATTAATCGTTTTTTTTTTTCATGAAATTATTATTATTCGGGTTTAAAGCAAGCATTATATTCCGAACACCATGTGAATATATGCTTAATTCTCTTCAGTCTTCCATATGATTTTCGTGCTTCTACTTTTATAACTACTATATATTTATTGTTTGAGGGACTATATTAAAATTTGAGTTATCTTAATTATTTAATGCACGCGCTATATATATATATACTAGTTGCTTTGCGTGCCCGTTAAATAAGGGATTAAATTGTTAACTTAGTAAAGAAAGAGAGACTAAATAGTAAATTTTCTCTTATTTTTATTTTTATAAACTATAATTTTAAACATAGACGACCAGAAATAGATGAAGCCATATAATATAAGATATATTCGCCATATTTTGACTGCCTCATCAATATAATTAAACAGGTACAGTAGTACACGTCTTCCTATTTGAGGCAAAGTAAATTTTATATATACATCTTTGACTTTGACATAACTTTATCACAATTGAATACTATACATTGTAAATAATTAATAACGTCATGAAAAGTAAAAACTATACATAATACGCGAGATTATTGCATGTGACGAACCACATTTATATATATATATATATTCATAATGCATGATTGATGAATATCCAGTAACCAATTGGAAATATTTTTTCTGCGACGACTTGGTAAACCGGCAATTTGAATTAAATAATGCCGACAAAGACATATTACAATTTACAAACAGATGCAGAGGCTAGGTTTGGCGTCGTCCAGTGATCATCACCGTCGATCATTTTATCAAATGTTTTTAACGTATACATCTATCATGACTCATATAATTAGTTGTTTAATTACTTAGAATATGTATAAATCCTATCTATATATATACATCTTCTTCCTTCTTGGTAGAAACAACGAGTATCTTTAATCTATCTCTGTAGGTGAAAATTAATTTTATTTTTATGAACCGATAAAATCATTTTAACAATTGTTAATTTCAGAGTTTAAATTCAAGTTTTTCAATTTGAAATGTAATTAACTCACTCACTATTACACGGTAATACTTATTAATATATAGGCTCATTATTTTACGTTGGCACTAATTAATCTCTCTTCATGGCTGGCCGCCCCCGGGCCTATCATATTATAAATAATTAAATATATTGTTGGAGAGATGGAGTCAGAGACGGAGGTAGGGGTGTCAAAACCGGCTGGCCCACCTAGGCTCGCGATGGGCCCACCTCTTAGCGGGCTGGGGCGGGCCAGCCCGTTTAAAAAGAGCTTCGCAAATGCTGCCCGCGGACCACTCGTCAAAGCCTACGGGCTAAATGGGCCGGTCCGCGGGCTTTTTTTTTTTTAAACTGTATTTGTTTGGGCTAAAATTGTTTTTTTTTCCAACAGGCCAAAAACAATTATTGGGCCAAATATGTATTTTTTTTTGACAAAACTGTTTTTTTTTTACTATTTAGTGCAGATTTTTTTTTGTTCATTGGTCCATTAAAAAACACAAGCCCGTTTAGGCCCGCGGGTAGCCCGCCCCGTACCCGTTTAGCCCACGGGCTAAACGGGCCAGCCCATTTAAACGAGCTTATATTTTGTAACCCAAAACCGCCCATTTAGCGGGCGGGCCGGGCCGAACCCGCGGGCTTGAGCCCATTTTGACATCCCTAGGCAGAGGCAGGGCCGTGGCCACCCCCCCAAAAGTTTTGTAATATATAGGTTTTACTCAATCTTCTAACAAGAAGTCATTGGTAATCTTCATGGCCATGGTTCGATCCCTCTCTATGATAGTTGAGGCTTACCTTTGTTTTTTGGGCCAATAGGCTTGCCTTTTCAGTTTTCACTTGTGTCTTTTTTTAGCTAGGTCACTAAATTTAATTTATTTTTGCCCCTAATGCTTATTTAAAGTTCCATTTTGGTCCCTAAATTAATAACCAAAATTCTATTTTGATCCCTAATGCTTACCTAAAGTTCTATTTTGGTCCCTAATATTATTTTGTTTCGTTTTGGTCTTTAATTATTTTTTAAAGAAGTTTCATAATTGGTCCCTAACTATTGAATGTTGTCATATCTCTCTTATTTGTCGATGACTTCAATTGGATAAATAAAAAACTCATCAAATTTAACACGTAGCTATTATTTCTTTGCGTTCGAGTTTAAAACGAGAGAAATATGACCAAATTTAATAGTTAAGGACTAATTATAGGACTTTTAGACAATATTAAAGACTAAAACGGAATTAAAAAAATATTACGGATCGAGACAAAACTTTGGAGAAATATAAGACCAAAATAAAATTTTGGCCAAAAAGATATGTCGGCCTCTAACCAAAATTCCTGTCTGCCCCTGGATGGAGGACTATTGAGTACGTGAACATTCCATGGATTATTAGGCCATGAAGATAAATAAAAGGAGAGAAATGTTACGCAGATTTTAATATCTTCATTAAAAGGCCGAAATTTTCTATTATTGTTTTTTTTAGTGTTTTAAGTGAAGTAATTTACTGAGAAGAAAATCCAACAACGGCTACAAACTAAGAAGGTAAGGCTATAGAGTTTTTTTTTAAGCAAATTCGTTTAAGATATGGGAAGGAAGGTGTTACGCAAAACCCAACAAATTAAAAAATATATATAACAATTAACAAGTACAGGTAAAGAGTAATTAACAATCTGTGAAAGCTGCGTGCTGATGAGTGATGACGACTCCTCTTGACATCACCTCTTCTTCAATGCAATAACAAGAGTATGGGTTCTTTTAACATGTGCCCTTAGAACGTATGTTAATGTTTCTTTTGATTGATAAAATGAGTTTTCAAACATTAAAAATTATCTTTTAAATGAATTTTCGTAGATTTCAAGATATGAGATGCTCTACTAACCAATAAAAAAAACCTTAAAATATATCCTAAGAACACATGTTAGATAAATTCTAAGAGTATTTAGTGAATTGGTTCCTTATGTCAATTCGTAAAATTAATCCAATTCGTTATTTTCAGTTATGTTAGCAAATTGGTTTGAGATAAAAAATTTGAATTTATTATGATTTGGACTGAAATATGGATTTAGAGATTGTGAACTCATTCGACCAAACATAAAGGCCAGCTAGTAAAAATAGATAATAAAAAATAAAATTAAGGGTAAATTAAATTAGACTCGGTATCTTGTAATTTGATCATATTTCACTTTGGTATCCTGTGATTTAAAATGTGACACTTTGTTACCCTGAGATATGTATTGTTAACACTTTGGTACCCTAAATATTTTTTTTCGTCAGATTTGAACATAATTTTGCATGTGCATCTGACATGCCTCACTAAAACTTGATTTTCTTTAACTTTTGGCCAAAACAAAGATCAAACATAACCTGGATATCAAAAACATTTCTCAAATTTCTCAGATTTTTTATGTGATTTTCGAAATCTAGATTGTATTTAATCTTTGTTTCAGTCAAAAGTTATAGAAAAACGAGTTTTAGTGAGACATGTGAAATGTATGTGCAATATAATGCACGTGCGAAATTCCGTCCAAATCTAGCGAAAAATTTGTTTGGGGTACCAAAATGTCACGTTTTAAATCACACGGTATCAAAGTAGAAAGAGGTCAAACCACAAGTACCAAAGTATAATTTATCCTAAAATTATTTTTCTATTAGCCAGCTCCTACATTTGATTTTTTTATTTACAATACACTTAGATATATTATGTATCCCAATGCTCAACAAAATTTCTTATTTTCCCAAATGAGATACGCATCGAACTAACACGATTTTAACATTTTAATTTTTTCTGTAAAATAACCCTCTCTTCATGTCTGCAACGACAAAGGTTTTCTGGAGTATATTAATACAAACAACTTCTTTGGCAGCAAAGAAGTTTTGAAAATTAAAGGAGGTATAGATTAAAGAGAATGTTTAAACCACCTCTTTTTCTAAAGATTTTAGAAACAAGTTTTGAAGCAATTAATAGGAAGTAGGAATACGGCTGATTTTATTTGAAACTAGATTAAATTATCAATTTAGTCTCTGGATTATGTGTATATTATCATTTTAGTCGTTGAATTTTTGAAATATTTAATTTAGTCATAAAAAAATTCATGACTCCTTATTATTTAATCCCTATAAAGACCGAATTGTACAATAGTAGAGTCTAGAGTGTACATAGAGGGACCAAATTGTAAAAAATAAAAAAAAATTGTTAGGATTAAATCAAATATTTTTAAAAAATTAAGGACTAAAATGACAATGCCTATTTAATCCAGGGACTAAAATGTTAGTTTAAGCCTTAAAACTATAACGTTTTCAACTTGATTGAAAGTCATTACTATAGCACAAACAAATTGACACGCCCAAACTAGGTTCTGAAGTCTAAAATTGAAAGGATTTGGCGTGAGTCTGAATATATTACTCAAGGTACTATGCCTATATCCAAACATTATTGATATGGTCCCAAATTATAAATACCAATGGGATTGAAGGCAGCTTGGTGATGCATCACTATTACTATTCAGTATTCACGTTTTAAATAGCCCCAAAGGATCAGAATGGTGGCCCCAAAACCCTCTGCCCAAAACAAGAGTTTGGCTTTTTTCTTCATAAATAATCTTAGTACCCATGATCATCATGTGGCTGCACTTTTTCACTCTTGCAGGCTATGTATCGAGCAGATTAATGAAGTGGTCTTTTAACATAAGCACAAGGAAGTGAATGCTTGTGCAGATATGTTGGCGAAGCATGCTCAGTCTGATTATGTGGAGTTTTTTTTTTTTTTTATGAAAGTTTGCCTTCCTTTCTGGGCCCTCTGTTTTGGACAGATTTTTCTGGGACCATGTTTCCTCGTAGGATTAGTGCTGGATAACTGTATTTGCTCTTGTATTTGAGCCTTTTTGTTGTTTCAATTAATATCTTTGTTCACCAAAAACAAAAGTATAGCATTTTCCACATCCTATGCGTGAATCAAATTATTATCTCATTATTGTTTCATCTAGCTAGCTCCTCTGATCTCCTATATTTTTGAAATGATTGATTTAATTATTGAAAATATATGATTGGTTGTGATTTGTCAGTTCCTCTAAGAATTAAGTTGTACAGTGATGGTATATTTATAAAAAAACTAATTCGTAATGAGTCATGAACTTTCAATGATGAAATTAAGCATTTCAATAGATTTAGGGATCAAAATATTAGTTTACCCTTATTCTAATTAATTACAGATTAAATAGGATTAAAGTGGTAATCGAGAATAGGACTCCTTTTAGGTCTCTTTAGTAGTACATGGCATAGCATGTCTCTCTTCCTGCATGCATCACTGTCTTATCAGACAAAGATTTGGGTACCTTTTTACAGGCAAGAACGCATGACGGACCCAACAACGTTAGAACGCAAGATTGACCCAACAACGTTTACATATAATTGGTGGGTTATTTCTTCTAGGGTTTGGTTATAAAAAAGGGTAATGATATAGAAAATACCATTGCTATAGCTATCTATTTTTGGATATTTTGATCTTGAGATTTGTGTAAAATAATATATATATTATTTTACACAAATCTCGAGATCAAAATATTCAATCCGACCGACTAAAAAATAGGTAGTGATAATAGGCCCAATAATTAGGAGACCCAAATGGTAGAAGATGTCCTTGGTCCAATATGCTGGAGGCCCACCAAAGCAATGAAAAAGGCGGGAACGCCCTCCATCATAATCAGATTAGCCAGGATCACAATCAAGTATCCAGACATTTATGGAAAGATCACGCCAGATTGCCCTCAGCCAATATAAAATGTTAGTCCTCCACACTGGCAAAAGGTACGCTCTCTACTTAGTCAATTGACATTATTGAGCACATAACCATTACTGACTTAAGCATCAGAGGTGAATCGCAGGGCCACCCTGTGCGTTCATTGTCTTGCAGGTAACCTTCAACCCAGAGTTGCCTCATCTGAATCAGGTAATGACCCCCGGCCAGAACTTAGTTCATCAGATAGCTAAAGCAATAGTGTTTTTTTCATACTCACCCTATAAAAAACTCCATAGCTAAAGCTATGAGATAGCTTAAACTATGAGATTTTTGTGTCTACCTCTCTCTTTTCATGACACATTTCACTAGATAATTGATGAAAATCAATATAAAGAAAAATGAGAGAAGAGATATAGACACAAAAGATCTATAGCTTAAGTTATGAATTTTTTTTTTATAGTAAAACTGTTTTTTTTTTAATAAAAAATTATAAGTTTGCTTACCAAAAAAAATTATAAGTTAAATTTATAAAATTTAGTACAAATATATACTATAGAGATAATATAACAACTTGAGTAGCAAGTATTGTCCTATAAAGAATTGATGCAAAATAATATTTTAAACAGTTTCGTATTGTTCAATTAATCTAAACAACACAAAGGTTGGGAAAGTAGGAATATATATGAACAATTTATAAATAATAAAAACATCAAAATAATATTAAATAATGAATACAACATGAATTAAATGCTTTTTTTAATTGATTCCTACTTTTTTTTAGATAAATGTTAATTACACATGTATTAAATTAACACTGAACATTAAAATACTCATATATAATTTCGTCTCCATCTCATATGAGTCTATTACCATCTCATATGAGTCCATTTATTCTTATGAAGACTAATTATTTTAATGCCTTAAGCATAAGTNCTCACCCATTTATTCTTATGAAGACTAATTATTTTTATGCCTTAAGCATAAGTTCATTAACGAATTCTCTTGAGCTAGTAGGTACTCTTGTCCAACCCACAAACCCTATTAAAATTAGAATCTAAGAGCAATCAAACTATAGCTTATTTCTTAGAGGTCTCTCTAGAGCATCGATTTAGATTTAACACTTGCAAAAATTCCAATTTTGATTGCCGGCAGATTGAAGGAATATTCGGACATATGTAAAATTATTAGTACGTAGTCAGAAAGAACAGCACACATACACAGTCAACAAGTGAGAAATAAAGAGAACCAAACAAATACATTATCCTTCATCTATTAATTTTCTTTTATTGAATTTGTTTAAACTTTAAAGCATATATAAGAGAGGTACATATATATATATATATGAAGGTCAGTGCCTCGTGCCACTGCCAATTGGGGCCAACTATTCATTATATCATTTTCTTATTCTTGCTTATACAATACTTAACCCATATACAGCAAATTAAAACATAATATGGAATTAAAAGTGCAGAATATATAAGTAACACAGACAGGGGAGGTGCGTAATTAATACATGATAAACTAATAATTTAGTCTCTGAAAGATTACTTGTTCTTTAAAAAATTAAAATAAACAATTTAATCCCTAAAAAATCAAATTATTACTATACTTATAACTATTAGTGATTTTCTATTTTTTTAGAGATTAAATTATATATTTTAATATTTCAAAAACAGAATTCATTATTCAATAATTTGTCAGATCAACCGGATTATTAATTTACTTTTAATTAACGTTTGGAAGCTTGATTAGGTGAAGTGATGATGTGGTATCAATCTCATGATTGCCATTAGCTTCCAAGAATTGTTTGTAGGTCATCCCAAGGTATGCTTTGGGGTGAAGTTGATCCACAAACTCCGGAGCTGGGCTCACAAAATTGTCCAACGAAGGCCCATGTAGAGTCGCCACACTGATCCTTTGCACCTTATTGCTGTCCACAACAACTCGATGAACATGACTCTTGTACCTCCCATTCGTTAATATCTGTCGTACATGCATCATATATATACACATGCTTAGTAAAGATTTATGAATAGTTCAAATGAAATATATTTGAAATCTGATTCACTAGGTTAAATATTCAAATTGATCCTCACGTTATAAGGTAAATTCTATTTTAGTCATCATAAGATTATTTTTTATAACTAAAATTAAAACTCAAATAAAATTTATCTTAAAATACCAAGATATATTTATGTATAAATTACACTGAAGGTTCTTGTGGTTTTGTCTATTTAGAGAAATGGTTCATGTGATTTAAAAAGTGACAAATAAAGAATCGATGTTTGCTCATTTAACAAAAGAGGCCCCCTAGAGTTTTTCTTCGTCTAAAGTTAACGGTACCCTCCCATGTGCCTTGCACGTGACCCCTATTCTAGGATAAATTACACAGAGGGTAAATTATACAAAGGGTCCATGTGATTTGATCTATTTAAAAAAATGATCAATGTGGTTTAAAAAGTGACAAATAAGAGCTGAGAGCACCGTTAATTTTAGACTGAAAAAACTTCTGGAACCTCGACCCTTTATTTACTACTTTTTAAACTATAGTGATCCTTTCTCTAATAGGCCGAGCCTAATTTACTCTAAATTTATATACCTCAAGTTGATCGCCGAGCTGGATGAGAATGGCATGATGGGGAATACGAACATTAATCCATCTACCTTGGTGGGATAGTATTTGGAGGCCACCATCGACATTTTGGACAAGTGTGATTATGAAGCCAGGGTCTGTGTGATCACCCAAACCAATACGACCTTTCGATACATTACTTGGTGGATACAAGTTCAAGGATGACACGTCGAATCCTGACTCCAAGTTAAATGCATTCTCTAGGTACGTTTCTTCATCAAACCCCAACGTCTTATTAGATAATGCTCTTGCTAGTCCCACTACTATCTTCCTCATTCCCGTGTAGTATTCTTCTAGAATCTCACTGCCACAAAATTACCAATTAATTAGTGTATATATATATCCGACGTCAAAATTACCAATCAAGCTAGTCGAGCTCTATGCTTTGAATGCAAAAAACTGATGTTCCATCCACCAATAATAGGCATAGGTGCCTGGGTTAACAGTGAACGCACGTGTTTAATATGTATGCCATTTATTTTTGCCACTTTCTTTTTTCTCAAACCGGTGGGGCTAGCTCAACGTGGTTGCTTTTTTGTTTGTTTGTTTTTTTTTTCATTTTCCCCACATATATACACAAGTTGTGAACCTTATATACTTTAGCTATATTTCTAATGGTCAGNTGTAGCGGGTAGGGTACGGGGTGGGTACCCCAATCCCCGTACCCGGACCCATACCCGTAAATTTAAATGGGTAAATCCCCATACCCGAACTCGTATATTTTTACCCGAGCCCATACCCAAACCCATCGAGTAAAATTTGCGGGTCCCCGTCGGATATGGGTATTTTGATCATCCCTAATGATGAGGCTAAGAGAGATAAACTAAACTTATGCAAGTTTATTTATATTTTTATTATAGTGTTTATCATGGTTGTTAAAGTCAAGTTTTAACTCGTAAACTCGTTGAGCTTATCCCCTAATTTCGAGCAAACTCGTCACAAACTCGGAAATGAGACCTGAACTCGAGTAAACTCGCAACAAAATCGTAAACTCGCGTGTGTGAACTCGTACGTTTACCTTAAACTCGACGAGTTCACATCAAAGTGTTAAATTTTTTGCCAAAATTCAAATTTTGTTCCATATCTTTTGTTTAGTTCCCAATTTAGTTCCAGATCTTTTTTGTTGCACTTTTTGTCTCATATCTTTGGGTCATTTCCCAATTTGGTGCCATATTTTTTTTTGTTCCAAATTTGGTCTCATATCTTTGGGTTAATCACAAAATTAGTCCTATATATCTTTGAGTCAGGTGCGTAAGTGGTCCTATATCTTTGTAAAAGAATCAACTAACAATTGATCCTTCTGCAAGGATATGCATGGGACTAATTCTACAACTTGACCAAAAGATATAGGACAAAAAATGATATAGGACCAAATTGGGACCTTTTGTAAATATATGAGACCAAAAGTGCAACAAAAAAATATACAGGACCAAATTGGGAACTGATAAAAAATATGGGACCAAATTTACACTTGGATAAGATAATAAGTTTATGACTATTTGAATTTTGAAAAATAGTGTTATATTATGTCATAGTTGTGTTTACTTTAATTTAATTTTACACTTAAAGTAATGATATACAGATGTAACTTTTATCCTACATACTTAGATAGATTCGACGAATTTACGATTCGAGTTTAGTCTCCCCTGTACGAGTTTGACAAACTTAGTGTTCATTAATAAAATAATGATATATGACATAAAAATTTTATATATGACCATTATATTTATGTTAAAAGGTCATTTGTCCTCTTGTATAAAACATTATAATAAAGGTTAAATATTCAAATTGACTTTCATATTATAGGATAAATTTTATTATGGTCTTGAAATTATTTTTCTATTTCAAAGTAATCTCATACTCACTTTTGTTCTATTGTTGGGTCTTATTTATATAAGATAGTTTTCTATTTTTAAAAATAAAAAAAATGAAAAACAAGTTTAGTAACACTATTTTATTTGTTTTATTTTGAAATTTAAAATCTCTATTATTGTTTTTATTATTTAGAAAATATAAAATTACTGAAAGTTGTTTTGAATTCTCAAAAATTTTTAAAGATAAAAAATAAAACATGTCCAAAAATTTTCAAATTAAAATACAGAAGATGATTATTGGGCCTGTAAAGTTCCTTCTTTCTTTGGGATAGCAGAGAATGCAATGAATTGCACAGACGTGCGTGAGCGAACTAGCTAGGTCCTTATATAGTTATATGCACGGCTATCTTTCTCTCTATCTAAACTTATTTTGTCCCTGGTGCAATGGATTAATATACATACATGTATTACCATACTTTACACGTGTAGTACATGAAGACAATGAACGAAATATATATATAATATTATAACGTAGGTTCATGCATATATTATTGGTGTACGATGGAGATTGAAATTTCGAAAGGGAGCAGAAAATATCAAAATAGGGACTATAAAAATATTTATATATATCCAATAAGTATTTATAAATTTTATTTTTTGAGTTTATTTTTTAAGTTAGATAAGCATATATACATTTATATTTATCCTAATATCTTATATTATATGGCTCCACCTCTTTCTGGTCGTTCATGTTTAAAACTATAGTCTATGAAATTAAAAATAAAAGAAAATTTACTATTCGGTCTCTCTTTCTTTACTAAGTTAACAATTTAGTCCCTTATTTATTTTACATATATATATATATGGCTGTGCACCTTTATGGTTGTCCTCCATTTCATGTTATATAAAATTTTATACGAAAATTTAATTAAACAAATCATTTATTAGATAATTACTTATATTTTAATAATATGATTTTTAAAAAAAGGGACGTGCTTCAGCGATGTGGGTCCAACTTGCATGCTATGTATTAGAGTCGTCAAAATGGGTTCCAACCCGTAGGTTGAACCCGCAAGCTAAGAAAAGTGAGTCGAGTTGATGCAATCTTGACTCTCAAAAAAATTTAACCCGTGTGGGTTGGCTTACTTAACCCGTGGACTATGGTGAGCCAACCCGCCGAGTTCAGTGACGGAGGCATGACAAAATATGAGGGGGGGCCAAAGGAAATTTTGTATAGGATATCATGTCTAAAAGTCAAAAAAAAAAAAAAACAAATTGCTGGAGGCTAGAAATCGAACCAGCACCCTCTTAGTTTAGAAAATTGCATAAACCAGCTGAGCTATACTCTCATTTGTACTAAAGTTATATATTTAGTTGAGCTCCGTGCCTGGCAGAATAGAAGATCGACGTCATCGAAGGCTGGTGAACATACTCCTACATTTGCTATTTAGTTGAGCACAATGATTTTCTTATACGTTTGATTTTTGAAATTTTATAAAATTATCGTAAAACTAAAAATCTTACAAAATAACTGAACTAAAAATAGTTAATACAAATAAATAGTTAAATCGAACGAAGTAGCACAATTACAAAGCATGTACACTTTATTTTGAAGGCGTGTCATCGTGTCGGACATGGACACGTGTTCGACACCCGTTAGACACTCACATGACGCATATTCCTAAGTTTTAAAATAGAGAATCAATTTATGTGACTTTAATATGATAAACAATAGAAAATAATAACATATATGACATATATTAGGAAAAATATATTGTAATTTTTAAAGTTTTCATCAAAATTAATTAATTTTTAATTATTTATCTATTCTCTAAGATATAATAAGGAGAAGCAAGCCTCAAATCATGCCACATGGCTCCTACATGGCATGGGGCCCACCAACTAATTTGGAAATACTAATGCGTGTTCATGACGTGTCTCCTATATGGCATATTTGATACCACTAATTGCATGGCACGTGAAATTTAGCTTAAAATTATATACGTATTGCCATGTGGAAATTATAAAATTAAATTAAATATGCCATTAATNAAATAAAAAATATCGGATATTGGATATCGGATACCCTAACTATCCGTTCATTTCGGACGGATATAGGGTATCCGAAGGTAATATCCGTATCCGCCCAATATCAAAAAATATTTAATTTTCACTATCCATATTTTATCCGATATCAAACATCCGTCGAATATCAAATAATTTTTTCGGCCGAATATAGACGAGAGGTACCTAACTATAGACGAGGGTCATAACACTTCCTTACTAGCTAACCCATGCAAAGTGGATCATAGCTTTCTTTGGATCCACATGGGCTTGGGTTTCGATGCTAGTATCTCTATTCTCTGCTTTCCAATTTCCATTCAAAAGATATATAGCACTTTCTTAGACTCAGTGACTCCAGTCATTTTTTTTTGGTTTATGGGCTTTCAAGACATATTAAGACCCTCGCTAGTTAGCATCTTACTGTTCATTAAATAGAGTTGGGCCGACATTGAGCCCATTACCTATCTATGTCAGTCTCTCCAAATGAAAAAGGTTAAAAAGAAAATAATTCTTGGTCGTGAATTCGTGATCGACTTTACACGATAGAAATACATTGACGAAAAGCAAAAAGTCATCAAAACTCAACATTCTTGTAATTAACTTGATAAAACTGATAGTTTTACTTTAACTGAAAATACAGGAGATTATTTTTGTGATGTTCTCGTTTTTGTACATTAATTTCACAATAAAATGTTAATTGAAGTACATAGATGTGAATGTGTTTACACGTTGAATAGAAAACAAAGAAAAAAAATTGTGAACTTGACTTGATGGCAGTGGATGTAGAAGCGTGTTTAACTTTCCAAATTCCATTCTATATTTTCCATTGATCTCAAAGAATCGTCAAGCCAAGCGTTGCAAATGACTAAAAATGAGGCCATGGGCCCAGGCCGGCGTTCAAACTTGAAAAAAAAAAAACCAAACCGGAAATGTATAATAAACAAACGCGCTTTCAGCATTCATATTTGTATGTTCCCATTATACCCCTCACGAGTCACGAGTCCAGAGTCCAAACCAAACAAAAGTCAAAGCAAACAACCTGATAGGTCAAATGTCAACCATTTTCTTCTAACCTTCTTCAATTTCTATAGTTCAACCACTTTGTTTGGTCTGTTATCTCCACTTCCCATCACTGCCTGTTACCTTAATCTTTCTCTAAAGCAAACCAAATTAGAAAAAGAAAATTATAGATAATTATAGACTAGGAAGCATGGACACTCACACGGATACGGGAGACGATACGGACACGGACACAGCGACACGCTAAACTCTCAAAATTACACGATACATATATTTATATATATAAATAATTAAATATTCATAATTTTTAATGAAAAATTTAAAAATTACAAGTTTTATTCATAATATACGTCATATGTATTATTATTTTATCTTATATGTCATGTTAAAGTCACAAAATTGATTTATATTCTAAAATTTATGAATATGTGTTATGTCGGTGTCGTACGGGTGTCGAACACTGACACGTGTCCGACACGACGACACGCCCTCAAAATGAAATGTCCATGTTTCTTAGATTATGGATAAACGGACCTACATATATAATTAAAAAAATAATAATAAAAAAGTCCAATCCATTCTAGAAGAAGAGCTTGTTATGCAAGGCGAGGAAGGAAAGTAAATGCCATCAGAAGTTCAGAAAGCTAAAGATCACAATTCCCCAAATCGCTTCTGATTTTATTTTTGAATATACACCACATCGTCGTCATCGTCGTCGGTCTTCTCTCAGGTGAACTTTGCTGTGATTCCTCTATCCCTCACTTTAGCTTTCGCAACTACACTTTTAAGGTGTTTCATTGTCGGTTCTGTTCATCTCTGTTCCATCGCAAATTTGCATTATCTATTTCTCCGATTTCTTTGTTATAATGTGCCGCCTTATTATCTTTGTGTTCGAACTTTGATGACTTCTTTTGTCCTTGCCGATCGTCAAGGGTAGTTAGGATTTCCCTTATATATTCTCGGGATCTGATTATTTTTGCACTTTTTATTGCTCGGCGTAGTTTCTATCGGCGTTGACAACAAAGGGCTGATATTGTTTTACGCTTCACTATTTTCAGTTTTTCTTTTTTTAAATTTAATATATATTTTTTATTTTGAGAAAATATGATTACGACTTTCTCTTGTTTGCTTGGGTTTTAACATTTCTGAGTTTTAATTAATTAATTAATTAACTAATTATTCGCCTTTTAGTATATTGAATTTGTTTACCTGGTGTCAACTTTTAAGTGGGTTATTTGGTTCTAGTGATGGGTTGATTCTATCTGCTGCATTATTTTTCTTTTGCAATTTCAACGTTGATCTTTTGAAGTCTTGATTGTTGAGCCACGGATCAGCTAAATAGTGTTTTCTGTTGTGGGGCTTTCTATCATTTTTGTTGCGTAAATTGCTGTATGCTATGGCTTTCGCCTAGTCCAGTGGGTCGATTCCCTAATTGACGGTGTTCTGGTCTTTGATTTCTAGAATATTGAAAGACGTGATTGGAGTCAGAGAGGAATGGCTAACACTGCAGCAGCCTGTGCAGAAAGGGCAACTAGTGAGGGGCTGATTGGTCCGGATTGGGCAATTAACATAGAGTTGTGTGATATCATTAATATGGACCCTAGGTATCTTTTTGCATTATCATACATGTTGGCTAAACTGTGTACCTTCAGTTCGTCCGTAAGGCCTGTTCTTGGGGACTCATTTATTGCTTTGAGATATGATGTATGAATATTATTTCTTTCAATCATATATATACTGGAAAATAGTTGATTTAAATGTCATGTAGATACTAAAATCACTTGGGACTAAGTTGTAATAAAACGAGGTGCCCAAAAAGCAAAACATTAGAAGTTTTTGTTTTAAAATTTAATGACATTTTTGGTATGACTCTTTTTATACCTCTTTCTGTCGTGGAAGGTGGGTTGATAAGGGTTTTTTATTGGTTTTATGGAGAGATTTCTGTGTTATTTTAATTATTCTAAATGATAAGCTCTGTAGCCCTAGCGTTTCAATAAGTATCAATGTTTCTATTAATAAGTTGCCACTTCGTACAGTTGTTTACCCTCTTTCCTATTTTGAGTGCACCATGTTTTTCTGGACTGAAATATGCAGGCAAGCAAAGGATGCATTGAAGATACTCAAGAAGCGTTTGACCAGTAAAAACACCAAGATACAACTTTTGGCTCTTTTTGTTAGTATTTTTACTCTTCTCTATGTACTTTAAGATAATTACCAAGTGTCTTGTAGGGTCTAAAGCAGAAATCTTGTGTCATTATGAATGTAGAGTTTCTGATAATTTGTTATTCAGTTGTCTTTCCTACCAAAGATATTAGGTGTCTGGTGCTCCCATTACCTGTCATGGCATGAATGTTTTGTATTGAAAATTTGATGTAGGCACTTGAGACCCTCAGCAAAAATTGTGGTGAAAATGTATTTCAATTGATCATTGAACGGGATGTCTTACATGAAATGGTGAAGATAGTGAAGAAGAAGGTATCTACTGACTTTTGATTATTTCCATAGTTCAATTATGTCACTCCTGCAACTGCAACTGTATGTGGAAAATATTTATCCAGTACTACAATCTTTTAATCTATTTCTGCAGCCGGACTTAAATGTGAGGGAAAAGATACTGATTTTGATTGATATGTGGCAAGAAGCTTTTGGGGGCCCAGCTGGAAGGTTTCCCCAGTTCTACTCAGCATATAATGAACTGAAGGTGATTGCTTTGTTGCATTTAGATATTACTCTGAGCATGTACCTATATTTTTCAAGTGAGATTTGTACTTTAATGGATATGCATGGTCATATCTTTCCATTTGCACTTGTACTATGATGGAAGGCAATGATTTTATCTGGAGTTCTGCTAAGTTGTTCTGCCTGCATGATAGGACCTGATAATGTTGCAATACATGTTATATTCCAGTAGTTTATGGGTTAATCCTCGGATTAAGTTAGTATGAATTATATTAAGATGTGTCATTATATAATAACCTGAATTCTTATTTAGTCATTATATATATATATACACTAATGGGCCTGTTTCATTGTTCTCAAAGCTATGCACAAATATATACTTTGATTTTGGTAACATAAATACACAGGAGTGGGTCAATTAATAATTGTGTAAGATTACTTTGATGCCATCAAATGTCCTCTTATAATTTTTTAACAACCGGAGGATGAGAGATTACTATATTGGTCAAGCAAAATTTCTAACTTTTTTAAAAAAGGTTTTATGAGCATGATATGCATGGTAGAAACATCTAGTCAGACATTGGATTTTCTGAGAAATACATCTCTAAACGTTAATTGGTGGTATAAGATTGATTTTGATTTCCCTTAGTGTCAATGGATCTATTCATCATTAAGTTGCTGTTATTTGGCTCAGAAATGACGCATTGCTCTGTAATGAATTATTTTTAATAATTGGTAGTCTGCTGGAGTTGAATTTCCTCCACGAGAAGAGAGTAGAGCACCATTGTTCACTCCTCCTCAAACCCAGCCAATTGTTCATCCAGCTTTAGAATATGATGATGCTGCTATTCAGGCTTCTCTTCAGTCAGATGCTTCTGGCCTTAGGTACTCTTTCAATTACATAATGTTCTTAATGCTGTGATCCTTTTCTTTGTTGAGTATGGCTAGCTGCATTGTCATTTTCAGACATTTCACACTCATCTCAGATTCTTCCTGGTGAATGTTAATTTTTCCATTGATCTATTCTGGTTTGATCTTCATACTGTGATTTTTGTGATCTGGCCTTTATGTCTTTGGCACCATTGCTTGTATTGTAATTTTGTGATTGTGTAATTGGGTTTTAATGAATAGAATGTGGTCACTGTGATTTGTAAGTTGTCACATATGCCTTATGGTTATATTTTTTTAACTGCATATCTTCTGTCACACATATGTCTCAAATCTTACTAAGCCTAATCTATGATGCTGATTTTCCTAGCTAGTCCATTCTGGAGCATAGTTCTGGTTTAAAAACTAAAAAGAAAGGGAAGAATATTGCAAAGTTTCAACTATACTTTTTGTGTCATTCTTTCCATGATTGTGGGGTTTCCTATCGGGTACTTCTTTCTGATCTGGAAACTATATTCTGGGTTAAAATTTTCTTATAAAGAATTCAGATTGGGACATAAGCACAAGTAGAATCATTCATTCTTTCTTTGCCAAAAAGATTCATTCATTGTCTATAGGATTTCGATGATGTTTAAATTATACAAATGTACTTGGTGTTGGTTGATTTAGGCGTCTGCCTTCTTTTGGTGAATTTACTGGGGGATTGAACAGAACTTGTGTTCTTTTATTTTATATTATTTTTTAAATTTTAATTTCATATTCTGCTTTTTGTACTTATTTTGTTCCTCTTTTACTGAAAAATATTTTGGTGGTTTTTGAAATATTTCTCTTATTAACTTTGTGTATTATTCAGCTTGCCAGAGATTCAAAATGCACAAGGACTAGCTGATGTCTTGATGGAAATGATTAGTGCCTTGGATCCGAAAAATCCTGAGGTGATATTGATTTTCTTTTTCTCATCCATTTTCTCCTATCTCCATAATGGAACATCTATATATATTTGTTTGTGAATTTCTAAGTTTAAACTTTGAAGTAGCTACATCTCAATATTCTTATTTTTATATTTTGCTAGTGGTCGTTTAGCACAATGAAACTTTGGATCTTGGAAATTTCCCACTAGAACACAGTGAAATAAGAATGTCCCAGTCACGAGAAATTAATGACTTTGGACTAACAGGAATTTCTTCACTTGTTACACCCGTTAGATTCTTGTAGTTTCTTTTAGGTGTGGCTTCTAAAAGTTGCTGTGTGTGACTTGAAGAATCATATTGCCTATCCAGTTTTAAGATCACGCCTTAAAAAACTCTAACAAGCTTAACTTTAAGTAACTTAATCCAGTTGCTGTCCTGGCATCCTGCTTTACTTGACTTTAATAAGCCAGTGTGAAGTCACCTTTATAGGGTCCATTCTAGATGGTATCCCAACCTGGAAGTGTCTTGGGCGGTTGGTAGCCTCCAGAAGGAGGACGTTTATGGAAAACATCTTGCAAGCTATTGCAGAACTAACCTATATTTTAAACATCAATTGTTTTCTTCAGTATTACTTTAACATGGTGTAGCACAAAATGACTTTGAAAGTTGTCAATATTTATTTGGTTGCTAATAATTTTGATAAAATATCTCAGGCTGTGAAGCAAGAAGTGATTGTTGACCTTGTTGACCAGTGCCGATCTTACCAAAAGCGCGTGATGCTTCTTGTGAATGAAACTGCGTAAGAATATAATTTGAAAGGGCTGATTACCTTTTTTCTTCCTTGTTAATATTTAGAAGAATGATTGTATTGGTTGCTGAACTTTCAGAGATGAGCAGCTTTTAAGTCAGGGATTGGCACTGAATGACAGCCTTCAGCGAGTACTTGCTCGGCATGATGATATTCTAAAAGGAGTTCCCAATTCAGGTGCCACTGCAAGAGGAACTGAAACTTCAGTTCTGCCACTAATGAATGTAAACCACGAGGATGATGAGCCAGAAGATGATTTTGGTCAACTAGCCCGTAGGTGAGCATCATATTGCTAGCTAGTAGATTTCTTTTACCTTGCCCAGTGCATTCCCCAATCTATGAATGCTCTAGTAGTCCGCCAATTATTGATGCACTCTAGTTGATATAGCCAGCTTTTTTGAGGTTTATTATTGTAATGAATGTCCAACTTTTATGATTGCAGGTCATCAAGAGATACAAATGGGCAGGGTCGGAAGCCAGTCAATGATTATTCAGAAACTGCGAGAGTCAGTCAATTTTCGCCCCCGCCACCAGTGTCGAAGAAACCTGTTTCCTCTGATTCTGGCACGGTCGACTATCTTAGTGGTGATGCATACAAAGTAGGGTATTCTGACGACTCATTTTCGGTTCCACATCATTCTGGACCGAGTCCTACCTCATCAACTTCAACTCTGGCTAGCTCCGCACCTCCTCATGCCATGAGTACTTCTTCACCAAGTTTTACTAGACAGCCTGTGTATGATGAACCGTCTCCGATCAGCAAATCTTCGGAACAGCTTCCTCCAGCTCCCTGGGAAGCTCAATCTGCTACTGGTCTTCCACCCCCACCCTCGAGGTATAATCAGCGACAGCAGTTTTTTGAGCAGCATGGTACTTCTCTTTCTAGTAGTGGATCCGGTTCCTCTTATGATAGCTTGGTGGGACAAACTCAGAATTTGTCCTTGAATTCATCTACCCCATCCAAACAAGAGAAGCCAGAAGATGCCCTCTTCAAAGATCTAGTTGACTTTGCAAAATCCAAGACCTCTTCGTCCTCAAAACCCAATAGGTCATATTGAGAATTTGTGTTTCTATTGCATATGGTGGTACAGATTATGTATGTTCATGGAGTTTTGCTTCAGACGACAGAGACGAGCATTTCATGGTTATCCTTAGGAATTTTCGGGTGTATTTTTTTTTTTTGTTTTTCATGCGTGTACCTAGTTTTAAATTTAATCCATATATTGCATATATTCATGTATATTGTTCATAAAGGATTTGGTGGCTCATGTTTTTAATGATAAATATTGGATTCTTAGAAGCATCAGAAATTCTATAATTACCTACTTTATATCATCATTCGCTGCTTGTTTTGTCTCAAGTCGAAGAGAAACAAATTGAGAACCCAGGAACCTTCCCAATCTGACCACTTTCACAGCGATCCATGGAGTACTTGTATACTGTATAGTGCATCTTTGTTTGCTTTAGAAATATTTTCAAGAATTCATATACTCATTCTTATGTGCTATCCGCTAACTGCAAACCTCTCAACACTTTCATGATTCTGTTTCTTTTTTTTTTTGACTAATTTATTAAATTTATTAATTTATCACGTTACACCATTCAAAACAAACTAATTTTTAAATCTCAGAATATGTATTCTTCTTTTTGGTAGATTTAACCCAGGGTTACTTATTAGCATTGTTGTAAACTAATTTACATTTTACACACAATGTTCACATATATATAAACTACAGTCACGTTAAAAAAAAAGTTCTAAAAAAATTTAGTATTTTTATTTTACTTAATTTAAGCACGATTCATGAAGTATTTATCTAGAAAATATTGATAAATTCACAATTTATTATGAGCCCTCTTTATATGATTGAATCAGGGTTATGAACGAGCGGAGGTTCCATTTAGACTTCAACTATCAAATTAATTAATATAATATTAATAATGAGAGTAGTAGACACATAAGAAAAAAAAATTGTGAAATCTTTATATGACAGTAAGTGAGAATATCTGGTTAAGTGACAGCGAGAAATAGTTAACAGATTTTTATTTAGTTAGTGGAAGTTGACTCAATCTAATCTCAAAATGAGATGATTATAAAGATGTTGACCAAATTATGCCATATGAGGATGGATTTCAGAATATTGTTATATATATATATACAACAACAACAACCAAAGCCTTATCCCACTAGATGGGGTCAGCTATATGAATCAACTGACGCCAACGTGTTCTATCCTTGCACATGTCAACCGTAAGTTTATTGATAGCTAGATCTTTTCGGATAGTTTCTTGGATAGTTTTCTTTGGTCTTCCCCTTCTTCGGGTTATAGGATTCTCTACCATTTGATCAACTCTGCGTACCGGGCCTCTAAAGGTCTTCTTTGCACATGCCCAAACCACCTAAGGCGTGTTTCGACCAATTTCTCAATGATAGGCGCCACATTAACCTCCTCTCTGATGACTTCATTCCTGATCCTATCCTTAATAGTATGACCACACATCCAACGAAGCATTCTCATCTCAGTCACGTTGAATTTTTGCTCATGTTGCCCTTTTATCGCCCAACATTCAGTACCAAACAATAGAGCAGGTCTTATTGCCGTGCGGTAAAATTTTTCTTTTGGCCGAATGATAAAGCCCCCAAACTTCATCGAGATTCATCCAACTGTCATTAATTACTTAAACCATGCTATAGCAGCCAGGATGCAAGGAGTGTGTATTTTTCTATTTATGTGAATTTTTGTTTATTTTCATGCGGACCAAAAACGTATTGACAAAAAAATATGAAAACAAAATCAAGCAATAAAACCAAGCTTGTTCGGTCTAGTGATCAGCTCACTAGATTATTTAAGCAAGTGTTGAGAGTTTGAATTCTGCCTTGTATATACAACAATCAATTGGCTAGCGACAGACTCTTAAATGGAGTTCAGATCCGCATAAAATTAATCTTTGACCTATTGGGTTAGGGGATAACTTGACCAACCAAAAAGAAATATGAAAACAATTATAATACTTTTATTATCTTGCTAACATGCACAACAACACCACCTTAATTATATTACAAGTATTAACGGAGATTGGATCTAGTGAATCTCAGCTGAGAGATGTTCACATAATCACATCTAATGTTACCTTGAACAAAATTACTTTTAATAAAAGACAATTGTGAGAAACAAAAAAAAAATTATATATTACAAGTCTGATGTGTGAAATTGAAAAGATATATAGATGACAAGAAAACTGAAGAAATTGACGCACACACACACACACACACAAACCATGCGTACTAACTATTTAGCAGAGCACAGGTAACGGAGAGAAAGATTGGTGCAGGCACTTCTTATCCTTCCACATACAAACATCATTATGCTTCTCTTGATTCTTCCTCTTGGTGGTGGAGATATGCATTTCTTCTGGCTCTTATTATCTCCTCCTGACCCAATCTCGCACTTCAACATTATTTCCATTGTCATATATAATTTGAGACTGTGACTGAGTGGTTTAATTTGCATGTGTGAAGCATTGGAATGGGTATATATATATGTATGTGTGAGTGTTTAGGGGTACAGACACAGGCAAATGCAAAATGTGTAATGGTGCATAAAGGGTAGAGGAGGAACCTTCGTGCCACCTTCTAACAATTTGCCATTACTTATTTCGGAAACAGCAACCATAGTCGATAGCTTCAAATTAAACCCAACTATGTTTCGTACTTTCTTTTTTGGCACTGAGGATCTTTACCCATCGCAAAAGATATAGTTCATAATTAAAGTAGCTACTGGCTACTAGCTATACCTACCTAACTTCCAAGTTATAAGCGAATCTTGGATGTTCACTTTATATCTTCAGCTTCAAGAAATTATTAGAATGAGTTTTTAGTGATGGTAGGATAGTTATAAACTTCCAAAACCATCACAAGCTATTCAATTTGTAAGGCTCTATTGCATATTTATTCTCCAAGGGGGAAATTTCATCATTATTGTAATTCTATAATGTTCTCATCTCATTACATTTGATTTCACTCTCACCTCACCATTCCTATTATGAATAACTTGATTCTTTTAGTATTACTTGGATTTTTACAAAATTAAAACTTCAATTCAGTAAGAAATGAAAAAAAAAACAAAGGTGTTAGTTATCAGTAAACACTGTCATCTCAGAGTAAAGCTGCAGGAGAATTTTAAGTTTTTCTGAATCAAATTTGAGAAGCTGGTTATGGCAACTGACATGTGGAGACTGACTGCATAACTTCTTTCTCTTGCAACTATATATCAATCCCTTCTTTCTCAAGTAACGAAGGCTCTTTCAAAAGACAAGACAATTAAAGAAAAAATGATGAGCAAATGGTCAAGATTGTAGTGGGGAATAATATTTGATCATTAAAAAAATCCAAATGAAGGCAAGTGTCGAGTGTACAAGAAATGAATGACCCATTGACCCCCCCTCCTCCTTGCTATCTTTGTGCAACTTTACAATTTCCTTTTTGAGTCGTCCCAAAGATTATATTCATTCTCGCAAACTGAATTTTACTTGAGTTTGGGAATGAGAGTTTTGATTAAAAAAATGGAATACACATTATAGTGGACAACCTTCAAAGAAGGAAAGCAAAAAGAGCTTGGATGATTGACTTTGGGCTTCTCCACTTTTCAGGATGACGATCTCTGCTTATTAAGCCTTGTAACTGATCCCCTTGTTTTCCCTGATAAATAATATGATGGATTATTTTGTCATCTAAATACATCAACAAACAAAATATTTAACACATGATTTAATTGAGGTAATGAAAGATTACCCTTGTAAATTTACCTCCATAGCATCCTTAAGAGCTCCCCAACATTCCATTCTGTTGTATGTTTTAGAACTAGAATGAAAATATACTCGAACTGTAGAATCCAGCAATTCGGGATATTCGCAAAAAAGTTCTGAATCTCCATGTTGAATGGCTTTAAGTACCTGCCATGCTCATGACAAGGAGTCATACATGTAGGCATTAGAGAATACATGAAGATATAAATATGATCTTCTGGTAAAAACATATTCATTTCATTGTCTCTCCTCTGTTCACACTGAGGGTTCTTTCACCCATCAACATCAAACGGAGGTAACTGTGTAAAATATCTCTTATATCACTCTAATTATTTGGAATCACTTCCTTATATTAATGGTATGTTTCAAGGGGATGATACAGATTGAAGGCAAACATACCAAAGGCATTTCCTTGGAGAATATGTGGTATCTGAATTCAGCAGCTAGATCCAGGAAGGGATTGGGACCACTGACAAAGCAATGAACATGAAGGCACAATTCATTTTTCACTTTCTTCCATTCAGCTACAACATCATCCTTCTTATACCACCCCCTCAACTGCCAAATCATAAAATGTATTGCACACATGAAATATTAAGTAATTAACATAATTTATGTTTCTGTTAATTTTAGGCGTCTATGGATAAAGTAAGGACATATACCTGATCTAGGTTGATCACATTGGACACGGTTAAAGTCAGATTAGCTGTGAAGTCACAATGGGATAGAATGTAGGTTCTCGGAATAATACTTGCATACTTATTTATTTGATCTTCCAAAAGAACAACCTTCAGTTTTGAAGCTTCAAATCTCGCTGGAGGACCCAAGAGCCTAACAGCCTAAACAACAAAACAAATGAGCACCATAGCATTAAATTAAATTTTTAGCTCTGAAAGATGTCCAAATCTGTAAATCAAACTGAAATTCAGAAGGAGATAATAATGGTCATCACTAGTGTTTTCCTCGCTCCAAAAAAGTGATTCTTTAGTGAATTGAAATTTGAAATCAGAATTTATGTACTATCCATAGTCCTAATTAGGATGGATCAAAAGCATATGCAGCCAAGGTTTCAGACGAAAAGGAAAAAGGATCTTTATTTGAATACCCTCGGTTAGCCAGTTTCTCGGAAATTTTGTTTCGGATAATGGAACGCCATTATAGGTGCATTTAATATACATTCTTCTATTCCAATCCTTTAAATCTTCTGACCATTCGGGAAATTGGAATTATACTATACGGGGGGCTAAGTAGGTGTTTGGAAAGATATCAGATTGCAAGAAATTCTCGCATGAAGTGTATTTTTTTTTTCATGAATCAAGGAAAGACCGAAAGAAATTATAATTTTGTAAATAAAAGGGAAATCCAAGTCACATTGATGCCACTTCTCTCTGATTTATTTGTTGGTGTATATGTAAGTAATGCAGCAAAAGTCAAAAAATGCATTTTGCAGCAGATAGACTTGTTAAATGAAAGTTTTCATCGAAGAATCAAAGAGGAAAAAAGAAAATGAGCAACAAATCCAGGCCCTATTCTTCACTAAGTTCAAAGTTTTATGGACAAGGTGAGTAATTACAGACGTATGATTGCCTCCAAAAGCAGCAGGGTTATTAACCAGAGGAAGTCAGTATGACATGAAGCAAAGGGTTTATACTTTTCAGAAACAGGGCAAGGCATCATATTCATATAACCAGAGCTAAAATTTGTCATTAAAAGAGGAATCTGGGGGTGAAAAACAGGCCAAGAAATCTACCAGGAATCCATCAAACAATTCAAGGAGAATTGAAATTTGAAGTCAGAATTTATGCAGTATCCATAGTCCTAAGGACGGATCAAAAGCATATGCAGCCTGAAATAGCACCCTCTCTGGCGTAAGATTAAACCTAATTTTAGGACGTTGTGTTTGAGCAAACATAAACTTCCACGGAGATTCCAAAGCTAGAAATTTCATGAGCTAAAAGACTGCACAACTAGCTACATTAAGTATCAAGGGGCCGTTTCAGCGAACAAGAAAAGAAAACCTTTCGAGGTAATTAGATATAAGTATATAACACCCATTCCAGAACATGTGTCTGTCTAATGATACATTAACATACCCGGAGAATTCAAAACAATTAAATTCATCAGTTAAAATAGTTCACATCTGGCTGCATTAGGCAAGGAATTATCTTAATCTACAATTATATTTCTCCTCATTCTAGCGTGTAAATCTAAGAAAAAAGGTCTAACATTGGCTCTAAGTACAGGTAGTAGTACTATATGTCATACTCAAATGGCAAAGATTAATTGGAAGAAGAGGAAGAAAATTACCTCAGAAACAAGGGTGTTGTAAGATGCAGAAGCATTAGTTATGGAGGATAAGAGAAAAGGCCTACATCTGCTGGAAGATTTCGAGATGATGTTGGTACTGAAGAGTTCTCTAGATGGTGAAAACAAAAAGGCATTGCAAGCACAATGGCTAGCCATGGAAGATGCATAACAAAGTCGTCTTCTTCATTGTTCACAAGCCACCATTGTCGTCTTTCTGGCCTTTTGTTGAGTAGAAAAGCAGAGAAAATGAAAGAGAAAGAAAGAAATATGTGTTACTTTGGTTAAGACCCCACACTCTAAAATCTCTGTCAATCCATTCGCACCACACGATTTTGTTATTTTATTAACTTATGATTTGAAAAATGAAAAATTGTTTATTGGGATTTTTTAAAAAAATTAAATTGGTGACTGGAGAATGGAGATAGATTGGCCAGTGGCCAAGGAACTGAAGGTTGTGACACGCCATCAAACAGCACGAATTTTCGATAGCTTGTGGATAATGTGGTGACGTGGCTTTTGTTGGGTCAAGAATTCGTCTGAAGCGGATCCGGATCGGCTTCAACTACACGTATTTCAATTTATATTCATTGCATAAGCATTGTATCCACTTTGAGTTTGAACTTTGAAGTTTGAACTTTGAAGCACTAGATGGAAATTAGAAAATCTCAATAAATTTATCCACAAAAGCCCATATTAGACTCAATTTAACTCAAGAATTGATTGTTTTTTTTATCCATAGAAATTTAGGTGAGGGAATGGTGTTCTAATATAGGGTTAGAGCATGTAAACTCATAGAACATTTATAAAGATACTTACAAATAACCCACTAAATAAAATATCATTAAGAATCCAATCCAAACCATATACTCCCTTTGTCCTAAAATATTTTTTTTTAAGGTAAATACACACAGACCAAGAAAATAATTAGTTTACAAGTGTTTGGTATACTGGTTGGCGAGCTACACCTTAGGTGAGAGGACCCAAGTTCGACCCTTAGAGTCAACATTGTTGGAAGGGTACAACCGTTTCGCTTAAACCGTTATACAAATAGGTAAGGAAACCTATGACATTACCCAAAAAAAAAAACTAAATTATTCTCATTAAACTACTTTTAGTTACTGTTACTAATTCAATAACTATGACTCCATTGCTATTTAATAGGGATGAAATGATAAAAAAATAATTAATTTTTTCTTAATTTTATAAAACATCATATATTTTTTTTAAAAAAATCATCTAACAAAACAGATATTTTAGAACGGAGAGAGTAATTAAAGTAAGTTGAATTTGGTTCCTAAACATGGGCTTTTGTTTATAAGTGGGCTATGGTCCATTGGGCCTTTTGGTTTTATTTTGGGTCAAAACATGGGCCCATAGCAGAGAAAAGAGGGGGCTCAGGTCACGATGTCCAAAATTCGATTACCGATCTGATTATGCCATCTGTAACACTTGTTGGAAGGCATCTTTCACACAAAATAATAGCATTTGTAATGGCAGTGTCCAGAATTGCAAGGCCAATCCTATTTTTGATGAAAAAAAAAAGTGGAATACACATTATATCCTTATATTGTTGATAATTTGATATAAGTTATTAATTTGCTTCTAAATTTTAATAAATCAAATTTATTTAATATTTCCTTAATTTTTTGGTGAGTTAATATTTCATAAAAAGCACCTAATCAAGTCTTGTCAAATTAAATTAGTTATTATACAATAACTAATGAGTTGGTTAGATTCTTAACAACTATGCCATAATTTGCCATACATCTCTCCGTAGACCATCGATTTACGTTTATACCACTTCGATGGCAGAGTCAAGTTCTAATAATGCCAGCTTACTGTGTCTTCGCTTCTTCTTCATTAGAATCGTTTCTATAATTTTTTTCCTTCCCATTAAAATATCTATTAAAAAAAAATCTACAAATACTAAAAAGACGTTTCTACTTACAATACCGCCATTCCCATCTCGCTTTTCTCTTCATCCACTGAAGATGACAGAGGAAAGTGAGCAAATCCTGCTGGATTCTTCATAGTGTCTTATCCTGAAAGATACAGTTATAGACATACCAAAGGTATGAGCTTTTGTGCTTTGCATTTTACTTTCGTCTCTTGCGAGGTAGGATCTTAGGAAGAAACTTTTCTGAATGTTCTCAAATTGCTTTGGAAGGATGTGTTGTCGTGGGAAAATTATTTAAACTGGATGCTTTTATTTCCTTTTCTTTTCAGCCGTAAGCGAACCTCGTATCAGTTTCACACTTTTCCTTATTTGGTTTTTGCTATATTCACGTTCTTCTGGGTTTCCCCATATTGTGTTGTCTTGTATCTGCATTCCGGAAAAATTTAATAAGTTTTTCCCGAGATATTCGCGTAATTGTGTGAAATACTCCTTATATCGTTAAAATGTCGCAAGAAAGTTAAGTCTCGATTTTGCTTTTCAGGATTTCTGTATACTAAATCAAACTGGCAGCTATTTTTCTCTGTGCAGAGCTTTCTCGTTCAAGGAAAATGCCAAAATAACTAGTCAATCGATACCTATGTCTAAAAGAAAGACAGAAAGTTGTTGTTTTAAGAAAAAAATCATGTAGTAACTGCGTCTACATATGATCCCCTTTCTTATATGGTTCGAGAATTTTTGCTTGAGGATTTGGTTTCCCCCAATCTTTATCTTTCTTTTTCCTATCTTATGTTGAATTGCTTCTGCTCTCTATCACAGCCCCGCCATTTGCCTTCACATTTGGTAATTCGAAAATAACATCTATTGTTTACATTTTAATTTTCCAAATACTTGAAAACCTATTCAATCTCTGGTTTATTTAAGAGATTTATTTGAACCACTTTTTTTTTTTTCCTTATATAATGAGATATTCTGATTAGTTTTTATCTAAAATAATACAAAGAATAAAGCATTAACATTTAGCTAAGTTTCAGTGCATTTTTACTATGAATTTTCTAATATTCTGCTCCCCTCATTAGGTGCTGTTAAGTTGATACCAGTAGTTGAAAAGAATGGCTCTTGGGAGGAATTCTCGATCTGAAGGGAGGAAGTTTTCAAACTACTACTCAACACTCTCTATAATTGTGCTTGTTGCATTTTCTTTACTTGGTATATGGGTACTAATGTCATCCATCGTTCCAATTCTGAATCCAGACATTCAGGTATCTGAGAACATTAATGAGGTGAAAAATAGTGTCGGTGAAAGCGGTCCCAGAAAATTTGAACATAGTTCAGGTGATCTATTAGATGACTCAACAAAGTTAGATCGCCAGGAAAACAATTTGCTGAGTCAAAACAATCGAAAAAACCAAGATGACCAAAAAGCAATTGGAGAAGTGTATGATGATGCAACAGATGAAAACCAGCGAGAGGTTATAAGGGAAAGCTCTGATGAGAATAATGATTCAGATGAGGGTTCTAGGAATATATTTGAGGAGAAGCCAAGATCTACGGACAAAGACATAGACAGAAACTTAAATTTAGATTCTGGAGGAACAGAAACACCAAGTGGCCAAAATAATGATGATAATAAATTCGAAATAAACACAAGTGACAACAGATTAGGCACAGAAAAAGATACACAGGATGACAAACATCAGGATGAGATAGCTGGTGAGACCGAGGAGAAGGAAATTAAGAAAAATGTGCATTCAAAGATCCAACAAACTTCTGAAGAGAGTCTCATGGAAAGTAGTGAAGATAGTCAAGCTTCAAAAGAAGTTCTTAGTTCTAGTATGCAGTCTGGAACTTTGAATGAAGCTACCACTGAAAATGGAAATTGGTCAACTCAAACTTCAGAGTCACAAGAGAAGGGATCACAGAAATCTTTGAGTTCTAGTGACAGTAGGAAATATGAGTGGAAACTTTGTAATTCAACTGCAGGACCAGAGTACATTCCTTGCCTTGACAATTGGCACACTATTAGAAGGCTGCCAAGTATAAAGCATTATGAACATTGGGAGAGGCACTGCCCTGATGAAGCTCCCACCTGTCTTGTTCCTCTACCTGAGGGTTATAGAATCCCGATTAAGTGGCCCAAAAGCAGGGAAATGGTTAGTTACTGACATATACTGGATGTAAGTCACATCTTGTTACTTAATATTGAAGTTATAATTTGGTTTCCATTGCAGATATGGTATAACAATGCTCCACACACAAAACTTGCAGAAGTTAAGGGTCATCAAAACTGGGTCAAAGTTACTGGAGAATACCTTAGTTTTCCTGGAGGTGGGACTCAGTTTAAACATGGTGCTCTTCATTACATAGAGTTCATTCAAAAAGTAAGCCATTGTCTTATTTCTCTGTTGCATCACTGCCCTTCTCTTGTCTATATGTTATTTTATGTAAGCATAGCATAGCCGATTGTTTTGCTTAAGATTTCTTTTTGAAAACCTATAATCAGATTCTTAGGTCATAGGAAACTGAAATATTTATGTCATTTTCTGGATACAGTAACTTCTATTGTTTCACAATCCTTTGTTCTACTTTATAAGTTCTTCACCTTGAAACAAATCACCGCTTGTGTTTTACACTTCCAAAGTATTTTGATCAATCCCAGCATCCCTTTTTTATGCATGTACTGTCGTGTTCATTAGCTCTTTATTGCCATTTGTTCTACACACTTGTTAATACATTGTCTTCAAATAGTTATTTTCTATTTAGTTCTTACTTGTTTGATTTCTTCGATTAATTGGGTGCGGGTGCAATGCTGCAGTCTCTTCCTAATATAGCATGGGGAAAACGAAGTCGAGTGATATTGGATGTTGGGTGTGGGGTAGCAAGTTTTGGAGGTTACTTGTTTGAGAAAGATGTTCTTACCATGTCATTTGCTCCTAAAGATGTGCATGAGGCCCAAGTTCAATTTGCTCTTGAACGAGGGATTCCGGCCATATTAGGTGCTATGGGCACAAAAAGGTTGCCCTTCCCGGGTTCCGTTTTTGATATTGTCCATTGTGCACGATGTAGAGTCCCTTGGCACATAGAAGGTGGAATATACATTTGATGACCTTTTCTTTTTCTCAACTTTTATTATTTCTGGATATGCTTGAATCATCTAGTAATGGTGGTGGTGCTATTGGTTGTACAATGCAGGTGGTAGGCTACTGTTGGAGCTTAATCGTGTCTTGCGACCTGGAGGTTACTTTGTCTGGTCTGCTACTCCAGTGTATCAAAAGGATCCAGAAAATGCTGGGATTTGGAAAGGTTAAGTTCATTTTGTCTGGTTTGCAGTACTGTAAGAAACAACCATGCAGGTCTATTTTATGGAAAACCATTTTGTTGCAGATATGGGCGAAATTACAAAATCAATGTGCTGGGATCTGGTGGTGATCGGGAAGGAAAAATTGGATGGAGTGGCTGCAGCAATATATAGAAAACCAACTTCCAATGAATGTTATAACAGCAGACCAAGAAATGAGCCGCCATTGTGCAATGAGTCTGACAATGCAAATGCAGCTTGGTACCCCTTTTCTTTTTTATTTATTTTTATTATTATTACCCAAAACTCCAAAAGATATAAGTCCCCCCTCTTAAGCTTGAGCCCATTATGACATGCTCCAACTTCCATACCTTCAGGAATATATCACTAGAAGCTTGTATGCACAAAGTGCCATTAGGAGCATCAGAGCGTGGATCACTCTGGCCTGATCAATGGCCAATGAGGTTAGAGAAACCGCCTTACTGGTTAAACTCTCAGGCAGGTATTTATGGTAGGGCTGCTCCGGTAGAATTCACTGCCGATTCTAGGCATTGGAAAAACGTTCTTTCCCACTCATACAAGGATGGATTGGGTATCGACTGGTCTTCGGTGAGAAATGTCATGGACATGAGAGCTGTTTATGGAGGGTAAGATATTCTACTTCCTTTTGTAAATTCTGATTGCCATGGAAGCTAGAATTTCCTCAAGGTCCTTCTCCCTTCAAAATGCAAGCTATCTAATTGCTTTTTGCGTCTGTGACAATCCGTGAATACTTCGGTATTGAGTAGCTAAACACTATTACTTGCAATTAATTTATTCTCATTTCTTCAGGTTTGCTGCTGCTCTGAGAGGCATGAAAGTGTGGGTAATGAATGTAGTTCCAATTGATTCTCCGGACACGCTGGCCATAATCTATGAGCGTGGCTTATTTGGCATTTATCATGACTGGTGTGAATCATTCAATACCTACCCCAGGTCTTATGATCTTCTCCACGCCGATTTTCTGTTCTCAAAGATTAAGGAAAGGTATGTCGACTGTCGAGACTCGAGTGATATTTAAAACGGTGAATGAAAAGAATCTTGTGATTTCTTGATCTTATCTAATATTTTTCTGGAATCAGGTGTAGTATAGTAGCAGTGATTGCAGAAGTGGATAGGATCATGAGACCCCAAGGTTATCTAATTGTAAGAGACAATGTTGAAAGCACAGATGAGATAGAGAGCTTAGCTAAGTCTCTACATTGGGATATTCGGTTCACCTATTCAAATGGTGGCGAGGGATTACTCTGTATTCAGAAGACATCCTGGCGTCCAACCGAGACTGAAACCATAGTGTCAGCCATTGCCTGATAATGATGCCTCAATATCTCCATTTCTGAGGATCATGCCACACTCTATTTACACGAATAGGTATTCTTTTTTCTTATGTGACACTACAGTATTATTGAAGAATGTCCATCTGTATTTGTTTGCATTTAGTTATTTTTTATATAACTTGTTTCTTTAGTGAATTTTTAGGTTTGAGATTCATATCCCTTAGTTTGTTGATGAGAACTTGGAATAGAGTTAGCATTTTAGAAGTTTAGTACAGGAGATTTAAAGCGCTTTTGAAAGTGTAAAACCATTGTGTCATCTTCTTTCCGTTTTCCTTATTCTTTTGTCACTTTGTCAGTTCGTCCGCGAAACACCTAAACTGGACAATCTTACGAGCTCCTCTAATACTCCTCCAGTCTCAACAACTCCTGAAATTTATTAACATATTTTCACCCTGTTAAATTGTTAACATTCAGATGCAAGAGAAATCGAATAAACTGAATCTGTTATTCATTATGTTGTGTTCTCAGGGGGATATTTATGGACATATATGGACGTCATGCATAATAAATCACAATAAGGGTAACTGAATGTCAGTTCATAAATCGACTTTTTTTTTTTCTGTAGAAAAAAAACATAACACTTCAGTATACTATACCCTAACAAGTTCGTTCCGCTTAGAGACAGAAAAAGAAGAAAAAAAACTGTGCCAATTTGTTAATTCCTATACTCAGCGGAGCATAGCATTGTAGTATGTATCGGTGCGAATTGTAGTATAAAGTAAAGAGCATAGCATTTCAATTGATTATCTCCAGTTTTGGGTTGTTAGGTTTGAGTTTAGTTATACAGTTTATGATAAAATGTTAGACAAGATGCATTTCCTTTTGTTTTAGTTAATTTATTTCCTTTTTATATGGAATAAGGTCTTCCATGAATGGAAGTTGAGGATTATAATATGGTAGAATTGAGAAAAGTTTGACTGAATTTATTAAACTGAATATATTATTATAATTGTCAAAAAAGCTATCTTCAGAAAAAGATGGAGATGGGGGTGGTGATGAGGGGAAATAAAAGCAGATTGAGAAAGAATTGACCCTACCACTAATAAGAGATGGGATTGCTCCCTGCACCTTCCAACTATGCCAATAAATATTAGCTTTAACCCAACTTTTTTTCTTCAATGATAACTTGTTCAATACATCATACTTGAGCAACTCAATCATTAATTTGTTATTGAAGGAGCTGGTCTATATATAATTTTTGCTAAATAGCAGTAATTTATTCTTTGATGGAAAGCACAGTGTACTGATTTACTGAATAATAGATTCCTTCTGTTTTGCTCATTAACAAGCAAGATTTCTAAAGCTAGAAGTTTTGAAGTGATACGCAAACTGGTACTATATGTTTAAACAAAGAATGAAACTAACAGCTATGATGGTGACTACTACACTAGAGCCACCCAGACACAGTGCTGCCTAAACACTGATGTTTTCATAAAAAAAGAAATATCAACATTTCACTAACACAGTGGATGACATTATCTATCTAAAAGTAAAATTAATGCATTACATGTTGGAAAAACAGAATACATTAGTGTCGAGATGTTTTCCTTTCCGTGGACTCATTCTAAAGAAACCCTACTTTTTCCATACTCACGCCAGTTTAGCTGTTGTGCTATACAAAACTAAAGAAAAAGAGCAGTGTCCTCGTGTTCGCATGATTGAAATTTATAAATAATAATGCCAGCTTTGGGTTTGTCCTTATTGAGCTAGAATTGAGGAGTTTTACCAATTAGTCTTTCACTAATGACAAAAATGTGGTTTTTGAGTTGCTCTGTATTCCAGTCTTTCAAGTGTGCAATTAGCTCAGGAACTTTAGTTTTAAAGAGGGTTCTGAAAAAGAAGATTAAAAAAAAAGGACAAAAGGTTTTATACTGTTTCATCATCTCATATCATAAAATTTAAGATTCCCCCCGAAAAAAGTGAGAAACTTTTCTGAATATTCCACATATTGCCGCATCCCAGAGTGACACTGTTAATTTTACACCTTGAACAAGACTGAAACCAAGAAATCTAAACACAGACACAGAATAAAAAAAAATGGCATCCAACTTATAAGGGACCCATACTGAATATTAACATATTCCTGGAATTCCTCACACATGCGCACTCAGCTTCTACTTGAGTATTAGACAATGAGAGCAACAACATGGGTTGTTTAACGGCTTAGAATTAACAAATTCACTTTGTCTGGCATTTAAGCATCCTTCCCCAAACAAACTAGTTGGCAGCCTCCCTGCATTACTGAACATGTCTACTGCCACAACCCTTCTAAAGCTGCTCATTTTTGAAAGCTAAAGGAGGGCTTTGTGCACTTCCTGAGTGAGAACAGAAGAACTCATCAGTCATCATCATCATCATGTTAGGTTCTTGGAAGCAAAAGTGCTTGATCTTCACTCTGCTTGCTTTTGTTGTTCTATCAGAAGAAACAAGAATACCCAAGGAATACTGGGAGCAAATGCTGCCCAAGAAGCTACCTTCTCCATCTTCTTCTCCATCCAGAGGCACAAATTCTGTGTCTACCATGTCATTCACAACCCTGAAAACTGATAGTCATCCTTCATCAGGTGGAAAGGTCTAGTATTAGTCTTTTCTCTCTAACTGTACAAAGTGCAGTCATAACATACTGCTGATTTGAAGCTGCAAGTCAGTTCATCAGATTGGTCAAGAGTGCTTCTTTTAAACACAGTCACACTCTTCTAGATTCATTTATCTTGGTTCGAAGATAGATAGTCTCTGTAAAGACAAGTGAGCAACTACTCATTATTGGACATTATAAGTTTATCAGTACATCAAGTGTGAACTTTGAAAAGATATTACAATTGCTATCTTTCTTGAAAAACAAAAAATTTTGGACTTGGTCAGAATGCTACATTTCATTTTTAGTTATCATAAGATAATCTCTACTATTTAGGTAAGTATTATCAAACGAAGTCGTGTTATTGTGTAGAGCAATTACTTATCTAAAGAAAAAAGAAAGAATGAAAAAAAGGCATTTCATCTCAAATGGTCTAGCCTTCTCACATTGCACTAATTCCCCTGTAACCATCAAATTACAATTTTCTTGTTCTAAAACTATCCTTGTTTTTTGTCTGGGTGGCTATTTCATTCTTCTATGCTCTCAGATCTCCTACAACTACGGAAAAATTGCGTTATGATCTCAAATTGTAGTATATTGTTATATACTCCCAAACATAAGTTTCCACGGAAATTATAAATGGACACTGCACAAAGTGTGATGTGTAGAAAGAGAAAACTCTCATTTTATTAAACCAACACATCGGTATATATACAATGTGCTGGACATGAACCAAGCACGTGAGAACCACATGAGCTAAGCCTAACAAACTAACAGAATTCTGTACAAAGCTATAACTACCTCTAGATACATTCTCCAAAACAAAGCAAATACAGGATAAAAAAACTACATAAGTTAACAGACACCAAACATGGTTGAAGATGCACTTTATTGCCTACAAGAGAAATCAAAGCATATAACAAACTAAAAGTGAAAAACAATTGACGAGAAATACAAACACGTCCGAACTATATATTTATATATATTGATCATCGCGCATCTTCATTCTCAAATCGTATGGGCTTCTGTATGGTATCATAGGCCATTGAAGTACTAGCACTAGTAGCCTCATATCCATCAAAAGCATGAACATGACCAAGTAAATATTCACTTTCCTCTGACATCGAATCCTCCCTATTCACCCAAGGATGCTTTTGCATTGCAATCAAACCTTCCAGTTCCTTAGCTACTTCCTTCATTGTTGGCCTTTCCTCTCCATTCACTCTAAGACATCTCCTTGCCAATAATGCAACTTCCTTCAACTGCTCACCATTCTTCTTCTTGTCCAGCACTACTTGTCTATCAAGAATTTCCCACAAACAGTCTTCTTTCATTGAAGAAACAAAGTGCATAGCCAAATTCCTCAGTTCCGACCTATTGAATTCAACAGCTTTATTCCCAGTGAGTAACTCAACGAGCACAACCCCAAAGCTATAAACATCACTCTTCTCATTCAATTGACCTGTGTGGAGGTACTCAGGATCCAAGTACCCAAGAGTTCCTTGCACCACAGTACTAACTTGGGCTTCATCAAGAGGAACAAGTCTTGATGCTCCAAAGTCAGACACTTTTGCTCTGTGATTATGGTCTAACAGTATGTTGGTTGATTTAATATCTCGATGAACAATTGGAATAGAAACAGAAGAGTGCAAATATGAAATGGCCTCAGCAGTTTCCGCAGCTATCGTTAGTCGTGTCTCCCATGGAATAGGGTACTCATTTTTTGAAGGGTCTATGTGATAAAGAAGGGTACCGTTGTCCACAAACTCGTAAACTAACAAAGGAACTTCGGTTTCCAGACAACATCCCAAAAGTTTGACTACATTCTTATGGTTGATTTGAGAAAGCACTGCCACTTCATTGATGAAATCCTTAATTTGTCTGGGATCTCCTCCAACTCTAGACTTCTTAATGGCAACTGCTGTGTTATCTGGCAATATGCCCTTGTAAACTGTGCCTTGTCCTCCACGGCCAAGAATTTTGCTTTCTTCGAAATTGTTTGTTGCATTCTTAAGATCAGTTTCAGTAAATATCTTGGTTCTGTCACCATATCCTTGCAACATGATTCCACCGTTTTGCTTGAAATTTCTTCTCCTGAGTTGTTTGAGGGCTCTTTGCTTGAGTGCCAAGCATAACGAGGTGATCAATGTCAGAACAACCAACAAGCCAACGCTAATTCCTGCAATCAATATAATGTTGTTAAAGATGTGATTTTGAGCAGTAAAAGTTGGCAGATTCATTTGACCGTAAAGTTGTTAATAGAGCTTGCCTAATGATATTTCAAGTACAGGAAATTTGCAGCCTGATCCATTTTTGCGGCCATCGCCTTTGTAACCCGGGGGACAGGAACATGTATAGTTACCATCGAAGTTGTGGCATCTCATACTGCAATCGTTTGTTGTGTTGCACTCATTAATATCTGCAATTATATATATATATATAGGAGTAAGTGAATCTCTAAGAACAATTATTTCTTGTCCTGTTTCACATGGTTGAAATGAAGTGAAATAGAGTTAGTTACCTGTGCAGGCTTGATCTGGGTGAGAGAGATAAGGGTTGCCATGGTATCCAGGTTTACATTGACAGAGGTAGCCACGTTCTGAATCTTGGCACATAGTGTTGTTATCCTTGCAAGCATAGGAGGTTGTGTTTTTCTGGGCTTCAGCGCATGTAGTACTGTCAACAGCCCAATTGAGAATGACAGGGAAATCATTTCGATTGCGCAGATTGAGGAGGTCTTGTTGATAGGAGAAGTTGAAGAAACCATCCTGCACAATAAATGCATAGCTACAAGGGTTGAAATCCTGCACGTAGGTGTGGTTGAAGAAAGTACCAATACTGATATTGTAAATGGTAGTAGCTTCGGGAAAAGAGGTCTGGCAGCAGCCAACACCAGAGCAAGAAGAAGAGTTGGCATTAAAGGAATCAGTGGTGTTACATTCAGAAATGCAGCCAGTTCGAAAGTTGGTTCCAATAAAGAAAGCGTAGGTGTCGCAACCAATCACAGTGAATTTATTCTTGGTGGATATGGCATATGTAGAAAGTGACAAGCTTGTGAAGTCCCCTCCAATTGGACGACCGTCTCTATAGCAAATTTCGGAAACCCAAACTGAGATGCGCATTTCACCGGTTTCTAGGGAGATGTCGAGAACTTGAACGTTGCTGTTGCTTATATTTGCTATGGAATATGCAGAGTTGCAATCGATACCAAAACTTGGATCTCTGTAACACCCTTCACGAGTACCGAAGGGATAAGGAATTGTCAAGTTTCCACATGAGCTTTCGCAACCTGCTTTCGAATATTCCAAACCTGCTGCTGCTACTGGTGTCAGTGTCAGTTTATAGTATGTGCATGACAAGGCCAGTAATGCCACTTTCATCATATGCATTATGAGTCCACTCAATAATACCATCTTCAATTCTGCTATATAGTATTAATTCTCTTTTCCCAACTCTCTCTTTTCATCCAATTCAATTTATAGTTTTATACAAGCTTCTAAATCCTTATCTTTCATTTCTCATCACCGGACACCAGTCACGGTCACTCCTCACTCCTCGACCAAGTCCATCCACACCCACCCTGCATTACTTAGTACCACTTGAAATATCTAATTAAACCAATCACCCCTCATGTGGCCTGCGTCTATTGGCTCCTTTGTTTTACTGATTCGGTTTATAATCAAAATTGTCAAACAAAAATGTTGTCAAACAAAAATCACCAATATAAATAACAGCAAAGACTTAGATATAGTCTTAAGTCTTTCTATATGTATTATAAAATTTACTGATAAATATATGACACATCACAAAAATTTTATACATAATTAATTATGATAAAGAAAAAATATTTTTACATGACTAATTATAAATGAGAGAGATTGAAAATATAAAGAAAACTTGTGATTAAAAAAATTTTGGGTAAATTGCAATTTGGTACCTAGTGGTTAGGGGCGGTTCCCCTTTGGTACCCTGAAAGAAAAATTT
>QANZ01016870.1:0-15991 GCA_003254925.1 Chamaecrista fasciculata
ATTATTTCTAAGATTACATCACTTAGCAATTAACCCCCTCCATTCATTACATAGTGGGAGAAAAGAAAATTACAGAAAGTTGCTCAATCCTAAATTGAAAATGTTCATCCTGCTTGATTTAGTTTTTTTTTTCAATCGTTTTGCAATCTCCTACATATTTTTAGGACTATTATGTACTTTTCTGCATGCTCTCGAGGCTATTCCGTAATGGTTTAGGATTGTTTTGAAATAAACTCTGAATGTTTGGGACTGTTTTGCTGTGTTCTGGATAGTTTAGGACTGTTTTGCAATGAACTGTGAATATTTGGATCTGTTTTGATATTTCGAGGACAGTTTAGGACTGTTTTGCAATGAACTGACTGTTTGATTTTTGTGGCTCTGCTGAAAATTAATGCAACACCATGATTTTTTAGAGTCAAGTATAGTAGTGTGTCATTGCAATTTTGTCATAGTTTTTGTCTAACCTTTGCTGAAATCTGCTGAAAGTTGCTGTCTAATTTGCTGAAATTTAAAGTTTCCTTTGTTAATGGCTTTGCTGAAATCCTATTTGCTTTGTTGATGCCTTTGCTGAAATTAATTTTGTCTAATTCAGTGCTTCTCTCTTCCTAAATTTAAAGTTTCCTTTTGTTAATGCCTTTCCTGAAATTCTATTTCCTTTGTCAATGCCAATGCCTTTGCTCAAATTCTATTTCCTTTGTTAATGTTTCTCTCTTCCTAAATTTGAAGTTTCCTTTCTTAATGCCTTTGCTGAATTTTCGACACACTCATTAACAAAGGAAAACCCCGTGAAATTTTGAGAGAATTAACCCTCATTCCATGACACACTCACACCCACACAATAGTGTGTCATCCATTGTTCTAATTTCGTTCCTCTGCTGAAACATTTGAAAACTTGCTGTTAGAAATTTATTGAAACTGACTATTTGAAACTTGCTATTGAAAAACTTGCTTTTAGAAATTTACTGAAACTTGCTCAAACAAATATTTTGCTACATTGCAATAATATATGTAACATTTCCTTAAACTTCATGTTAAATTTGCTGATTTCTTGGCTGAAATTTACTGTTTAATATTGCAAATGCCTTTGTTAAATTTGCTGACTGTTTGATTTATGTGCCTCTGCTGAAAATTCCTGCAACTCCAACAATTTTAGTTTGCTTTTCAACAGAAAATGACTGTTTCTTTTTTTGAAACTCTGTTGTTGACTCATTCATTTCCATATAAATATATTGATCATTCATTTGCATCTAAATATTATGAATATACTACTCATCTAAATATACTGCTCATTCATTTGGGTTATTAATATACTGCTCATTCATCAGCAACTCTGTTGATGAATCATTTATTTGCATCTAAATATTTTCAACTCAATAGAATCTCATATACTACTCATTTAAATATTTCACTTATAGGATGCTGGATCAATTTGTATTGAGAGCAACCTAAAAATCTCTTCCACTGGAGCTGAGATAACACCCTCAAAACTTAAAGGGGTTTTGGAAGACCTTAATGATGAAACCGTAGAGGACATGATCACTCCACAGCTGTCCATTTGCAGGCCTAAAAAACACATCAAAATTGAGAAAATGGACTAAAAAACACAACTCCAGTTTCCTTATTGCCATTTCCAAATACTTGCCTAAGTATAATATTTTGGTAGAAGCAAATGCAGTCTTTTTGGATCTGTAATATATGCAAAACTGTTATAATTATCCTCTTTTACTTTCTAAAGATAGGTACCAAACCTGACTTACTTCAGTATCATGTTTTTGGATATGTAATCCTACTAATTTTAATATTTGTGAACAATAGGCACCACCAGACTTACTTCCTCAACATAGGTACCAAAATTGCTATATGTGAACAATAGTTTAATATCTATCTTATCAACATATGTGTGCAGATATGTACTAAAATGAGAAAACCCGTGCGAACGCACGGGTCTCATACTAGTTTAAAATAAATGAAAGATAATAAGCTAATTGTCCAAATTTAAAACTCACCCTATACATAGGGCTGAACAACCCAACCCACCAACCTCTAAGCTCGCAAAAATTAACCCAACTCACGGGTGGTTCGAATTTGCAGGTTAGTTTAGATTTAAAATTTTCAACCCGCACACTTGCTTGCGGGTTGATAGTTTTTCGACCCAACCCAACCCAAATAACCCGCACATCAATTTTTATTTAATTATTTATTTATATATGCATGTATTTATTATATATTTTTATATTTTTTTTATGTATTTATATTGTTAGTTCTTTATAAATAAGCTAAGATAGTTTTATTTTTAAAATTTACATGATTACATACATACATTACATTTATATATTTTATTTAGTGTATTTTAATTGATTTATATTTTTATATATAAAATTTATATTATTAACAACAATGCTAATATCCTAATAAAAAAAATTAAGCGCTCATAGAGTTTGGAGGCCTGCCCTAACCTTAGTAAGCCCTCGAGGGAAAACTCGCCTAAATCTTTTGTTACAAAAAAAATAAGCATTTTGAGACATTTTGTAAACTAATTAGAGTCTTTGATATTTACATTTTTTGGTCCAGTATAAAAAACAAGTAAGCTCTCAACATGATCTGCAGCAAAATTATGGTCAAATCCACATGTCTAGGTTAGAAACAATGGAAATTAAACAAAATCACATTTTGGAGACCAAAACAAGATTTTAACCTTTATTTTATTTAAAACTATCACAATTAATTAGAGAATATTTAATTAAAAGATAATATCATTCAAATCTTTTTTTTTTTTTTAGAATATCAGTCAAATCTTTATACTTTAAAAATGTAAGGTGTTTACAACTTTTTTTTTTTCGTAGAAAGGTGTTTACAACTTTACTTTCTAAAAATGCCCTCATTTCTTAAAGTGCAAATAGTTTGGCACCCATACATGATGAATTGCATATGCATCTATTCAAAGAGTAACTTCTACCAATTGGATAATCATGTCTTTTCTCTCTATTCAACTATATATATATATAACTTCAGCCAATTAACAATGTTTTCATTTTTTGTTATACTTTTCTTCCACGAGTTACAAAGAAACAAAGAAAGAAGTCTCAATAAGCAGAGTTCAACAAAATCGATAGAGAAAACACTGGTAATTTCTAAACTCAACTTATCTTTTCTACTATAAAATTGTAATCTATATTCCTTTACTTTCTTTTCTTTCTTCTCTTTTCAACATCTATCTTTCATATCTCCTTTTAACTTCTATCACAAAGTTAAAGCGAAGATCAAGAGTACTTATCTGTAATTAATTCTTTTTCAATGGCAACAAAATCTTATTTATTTCGCATCGTGAATACTAAATTGTTCTTGGTTAGAGGAATGAAATTTTTTGTAACTGTTGGAACTCTCAGCCTCTCACTTTCAAAATACAAAAAAATAAAAATAAAAAAAAATCATTCTTCAAGAGTTTGTCTTTTAGTAAGATGGGATCATGGGAGTACTGTATAATGAAGATGACAATCCAAATCTAAACAAATTGACCATGTCTCTGGTGCACGAGATTAATGTTACTATTTTGGCAGTGCTTCGATCATGTTTTGAGAGATTTATAATCTTTTTTCTTCAAATCTTGGACTAATTTTGTAACTACGACTCCAACAAGAAATCCTAGTAATGGAATTTTTTAGAAAAATCTTTAAAAATTCTATTATTCTTTTGTAGGAATGTTAATATTTTTAATTGACTTAAAATTCTACCATTTCTACCCCTATACAAATTACAAAAATCCATCAACTTATTTTTACCAACCACAATCATTACATACCCTTTTATATAATTTCACACCCTATTTAACATCATTATCACTAAAATCACCCAAACACCAATACATCATCTCATCTCATCCAATTAAAAAATAATCACATCCCATCCATTTGGATGAGATTAGATTAAAATTAACTGCCTCCCAAACAGACCCTCAATCTTCCAATAAGTTTGATGTTTTTGGCCTTATAGTACAAAAATTGATATTATTGGCCAACAAATAATATAAAAAGTAAATTAACAATTTGGCCCCTAAAAGATTATCAAATTGACAACTTAACTAATCTTGAAAGATTAAATTGCACAGTTTGACCGTTGAAAGATAAAATAATATACTTATTAATCATTTTTATGGACTAAATAGTACACTGTATTGTTTTTAACTTCTAAAGACTAAAGAATATATCGTTTTAATCTTTTATAGGCTAAATGTGTATTTCAATCTTTCAGGAAATGAGTTGTCAACTCATAAATCTTTTAGGAATCAAAGTATTTGTTTAATCAGATATAAAATAAAATAGCTAATAATTAATTTCATTTAAGATGTCATGACCTTAGAATTATGATTAACTCTCTTTGCCAATATAAGAGGTTTATTTAAAAATTGGACCAAAAATGCTGGGTATGGTCTTTAGAGGTCTACATTATGACCTCAACTTGCAAAAGTACAAATATGATTATATAAATATTATGAAAAAAAATAATTAATAGTAACAGAAACTTGATTCACTTATAATTAAAGTCAACATGTTGTTATTATGGAANTCTTGGCTCTCGCAGCCCTCTCCGGTGAACTAGGTAAGTGCTAGCCATTTTCCAGTTTATCAACTTATAATTAAAGTCAACATGTTTTTATTCTGGAAATTAGGGAAAAATTAAAAAATAGTTTATCTATGAACTATTCAAGATTTCATAAAAATCAATAAATGAAGCAAAAATACATTGTATGGAATTGGATAAGATTTTTCGTAATATGAAATACTTTTCCTTTAAAATTTAATTTTATATATTATTTTACTCTTTTAAATTTACTTTTGAAGCTTAAAATAGTTTACCAGCAAAATAAAATTATTCCTCAACTAAAGAAAATACAAAACTAAAATTATAACACTTTAGGCGTGGGTGGATGGAAGAGAGAATAGAATAAGAAAGAAGGAAATGGAAAGAGTGAGTGAGACATGCAGAGAGGATGATGATGATGATGATGATGCAAATGACATTAGAGACTCTACAGGCTACACTCCAAGATCAGATTAGAGTCCAGTACTATTACATCTCTCTCTCTCTCTCTCTCTCTCTTTCTCTCTCTCTCTCTCTCTCTCTCTCTCTCTCCATTATGTATATTTATATACGTTTAATTGTTTTAGTTACAACTTATTACAACTCTATAATCATGTCATTTTTAATTTTATGATAACAAATTATAATTAATACTGACTGACCTGATCATGGGCCTCAAAGCCCATCCGNTTTTTGTGAATTATCAAAATAAAATAATACATAAAGGATATGCATAAAAGATTTGTATTTTTTTAAAGATATGAAACATAGAGGAGTTCCTTGATTTTTCAACAGGGTCAATATGTAATTTCTGCAAAATTTGTTATAGTTAAAATTACAAAATAGCTCCCAAGGGTACCAAAGTGTTAATGAAGAATACCACAAGGTACCAAAGTGTCACTTTTTAAACCACAAGGTACCAAAGTGAAATATGACCAAACCACAGGATACCAAAGTGTAATTTACCCATATCTTAAATAGACAACTAGTGTGCGGATTTCCTTTTTTTTTTAGGTGGAAAAAATTTTAGGTGAGTTGGGCCACAGGGGCTCACCAAGGCCAGGGCAGGCCTCCAGGCTCTATGAACGCTAAAAGAAGTATTTATATATCGCCTACCAACAAAGTCCTCACATCGGCAGTGGGAATTGAACTCATGATCTTGCGGGTTATAAGTTTAACATGGGTTGTGATTTGCAAGATGATGGTCTAGTATGGGTTTGATGGCGAGCAGAGGATCATTAGAGTTACTTAGGTGTTTTTCGTCGTTTGTGTTTGTAATGCTCTCTTTCCGCCATTTTCATCCAAGTTAAGAGGGATATATCACATCTCAAGGGAAATACATACACCCCTTAAACTTAAAATGTTCCTGCTATACTTGTTCCTCAATTTTTTGATACCTCACAATTCATTATCTTTTTTTTTTATAGAAAAAAGTAATAGTACTTATTATTACACTTTACTAATGAAGGTTTCAGATTTGGATTTTGAATCAGTTGGATGAGTTTCAAAAAAGAAAAAAAAGAATCAGTTGGAGTTAAGGTTTTCAATAGAGAATTATTAACATTGCATGTCCAATATTGAGAATTTCAATTTTCCTTTTTTTTGGTGCTCTCTACCACTTAATTATGTTAGTTTAATTTGATAGTAACAGAGTTTTATTCTTTTGCTTCTTTTTTCTTTTCATTTTTAAGTTAAAATTAGTAACAATGTTGTCAACCGAGTTGTTAGAGAAAATAGTGTTGTGCAATTGATAAATTAGTTAAATTTTGTAATGTCCCTTTTTAATAATCATAATATTCTAACGTCAAATCACCACTAACACTAATAAGTAATAACATCAATTATGCCAACAAAGGTTGACCCAGTTGATAAGGAGTCGACTTATTATTCATAAGGTCGTGAGTTTGATTCCTACTGCCGATGTGAGGATCCTGTTGTTAGTAAGTACTTCTGTAAGCTCTTATAGAACCTTGAGGCCTGCCTTGGCTTTGGTGAGCCTCGGGACGCAACTAACCTAAACTTTCATATATCAATATACAAGTAAATTATAAAAATGAAATAAATTTCTCAAATTAGGATCTATTTGTTCACCCTAATAATTAAAACTTAAATTAGTATAACTTCTTTTCACAAACAACAACATTATTATAATTAAAACTAGTGAAATTTGCGTAAAAAGATATTTAAAACATCACTATACAACTGATCAATATATAAAATGACTAAATTACAATAAGTAATTAATGTTTAAAAACTAAATTTAACATTTAAAAAATTAAAAAACTAAAATGACAGTTTACCGACATAATCTAGATATATAATAAACTGATATTTTTTATTCTTTTGATATATTTCCACATGCTACATTCTTCATTTCGTCCTTCATAGTTGTGACTTGTGACACACCAACCTAACTTGAGTCCAAACCCCCAACAAATCTCATTGATCATAGCCTTCAAAACGTAGGACACCCCTTGGCCTTCACACCTGGAGCCGTAGGACAATTGGCCAAGGTACAATGGTCACTAGCCTCAAGCCCCCACCAATCAGGCCCTATAATGTCATAAGATTGTAGGGTAAAAAACAAAAGTATGGCCATAAAAGCAACCCCAGCATCTAAAGCAGCAGAGAGAATATAAGTATGCCTAGCCCACCACCCTTTGAATTTCCTATACACATAGAAATTAAAGAAAAGCCCAACAGCACCCCAAGTGATATAGTTGACAGATCTTGCAGGAAGAAGCCCAGAGGCACCACTAAATAATATGGGCATATTGATGAGAGGGATCCATTTTTGGTTGGGGAATTTGCGAGAGAGAAACCATACAGGGACAGGGGCTAATAGTCCTATCAGGAAGAACCAATTCATTCCTGGGTAGTTTCCTTCACTTGTGAACATTCTCTTTGGCCCTATGACTCCCCATATGATGGAGGCGTTGTAGAAAACGTCGTCGCCCGGGCATGTCCACGGGCTTCCCTCCGGTAAGAGGGCCGGGTCGCAAATGTTGTCGACGGACCCCAGAAGCCACCATGCTGTGGCGAAGTACACAATGGATGCCACTATTGTGCCAACCAACTGCAAATAATGGATCATCATTTTTAATAATGTTACTTATCCTATATATGCATGTTTTGTTAAATACTGAATAATAATAATAATAATAATAATAATAGGTAGTATATATAATATACCTGTACAATGAACATAGATTTTGGTGGGATTTTCATGTAATGTCCCAATTTGAAGTCAGCAACAAACGCTAGTGCTTGTGCCATGCTAATGTAGCCATAGGTCTTGAAGGCCACATTAGCAAGTGGCTTTCCCGGGTAGATGAACCCAATAATCAGCTCAGTGATCACATTGAGACCTGTTTGCTACACACATTAATTAATCATCAAGTGAGATCATTGAAGTCACATGCATGATGTTTTAACAAAATTAAGAATCAAAGGAGATAAGATCCTCTAGAGTACTTTAGAACGCAATTCTTATGAAATATAGCTTATACACACAAGAAAAGTATATATACCATGTTTGTTGTGGCTTGAATGACCCCAATAGGCAAAGTGAAGACAAATGCAATGGCAAAAGAGAACAAAACTCCCCACCAAGGCAATTGAAGTTGCCTTCCAAAGCCTTCACAAGCAAATAAGGAAAGAGCACCCATAAGGACCAAAATGGAAACAAACCACCACTGAGGGACTTGTTCGTAATTCTTCTTCATGATTCTTGTGTGAACATCTGCTGATTCCCCTTTTATCTCAACTGTCTTCTTCCACATCTGATATATTGTTCTTTTCAAATAATTGGAAAAAAAATAAAAGTTAAAGATGAGTAAGAATTAATGTCAACTATATATATATATATATGCCCAAAAATTAAATTGTAATTTGAAGATAAATTTAAGTAGTAATTAAACAAGAAATTAAGTAACATACTTGCCATAGAAATTTAAGTAGTAATTAAACAAGAAATTAAGTAACATACTTGCCATAGAAGAGCCAGACATGTGAGAGTGTAGCAGTGAGCGTAGCAAAGCTGAGACCATAGTTAAAGGCAAAGACAACGCTCATATACAACTTGCTATAACTATCATAACTCTGCAAATCAATGTCGAATGTATCTTGATTCAAAATCCTAGTCACATTGTATCTGGCACCAGTGCTATCAAACGTGTGTGAGCTAAGAATAGGAAACTTCTTAGCCTCATATGCATTGGACCAATACGCAATGGGGACCCCAATGTATAGGAAAATACAAAAGCCCGCCAAAATGTTGATGATGACAAAGTCCGGGTAGGCGAGCGGGCTTCCCAGAAAGCCCGCCACGGTGTTCCAGTCAAGCCCAAAGGAGCCCAGGCCGAGCCCGGAAAGGCCCGACCCGAGTTGTTGGGCCGTGATGGAGTTCTTCCAGATGAGGCAAACCACGGAGATGGCGGATAAAGAAGGGAAGAAATAGCCCGGAATGATGTAATAGGAGAAGCTTAGTGCAAAGACTAGGAAGAAGAATTGAAGCCTTGTGTGTCCTCCTTTGGGCCTCTTGTCTTTCTCATGGAAGGCCCTGTATCAAGATGAGCTAATTAGTATATCGTTTTAATTTGTTAGGGATTAAATTGTATATTTTAATCTTTCAGGGATTGAGTTGTCAGTTCAGTAATCTTTCAGGAATTAAATTATTAGTTTACTCAATATCTTTCTATTTCTACCAACTAATAAGAGAGAAATGATTTAGATTAAGTATCTATCTCATAGATAATGTCAACGAAATCACAATTGGGATTAACCAGGAACAATTGAAAAAAATATAAGGATCAAAACATAATAAAAAAATTGTTTGAAGACTAAAATCAAAATTACCCTACAATTCATAAATCAAAATGAAATTTTGACCAAAAATATAAATGGCTAGAAAGGTCCCCACAGCCTCCTCATTATTCCATATATATGAGAAAGGGATTGGTCCTAGAGATTAGAGTATGTAATTTTTAAATATTTCATTTTTTTGTTGTCTATTTTCTTCTTCTCTTTATCACTATATATATTTATACAAAAATAAAATAAAAAAGAGACAGACATGAAAAAAATAAAATTTTTGTAACTATAAATCTATATAACATATTAACAAGTCCCGTGACCTCCATAAAATAGACATGTGATGTGAGATTTTGCTGACCTACCTATTGAAACTTACACCAATAATAGTACAAATATTTATATAGACTTCATGCTACTCCTTTCTAAAGTATAAAGTGTGAAAAAGCAATGCTTCATTTATTGACCCTGAATTTCTTTTTTTTTTTGTACAATCACGTTATGATTGATATTCATATTACTAGTGGACTTTATATATCTTTTTAAAAAAATAACATTATAACATGATTCAAAAAGATAATATACAATTAAAGACTTACAATATAAAAATTAGGGTAAATTACACTTTGGTACCCTGTGGTTTGACCCTATTTCACTTTGGTACCCTGTGGTTTGAAACTTGACACTTTGGTACCCTGTGGTATTCTCCATTAACACTTTGGTACCCTTTGGAGCTATTTTGTAATTTTAACCATAATAAATTTTACAAAAATTACATATTGACCCCAAAAAAAGTGAAATAGGGTACCAAAGTATTAATGGAGAATACCACAGGGTACCAAAGTGTCAAGTTTCAAACCACATGGTACCAAAGTGAAATAGGGTCAAACCACAGGGTACCAAAGTGTAATTTACCCTAAAAATTAATATAGTATAAAATTTTAGAATGGGTCAAAACTTTAAAACATACGAGGTTCTCACCCACTTGGTTATTTGTTTATTTAGTAGGTCTCTGTTTAGTTCCTTTTATTTTATTGTTTTAGCTCACGTTCTTTAGTATTGTTTTGGGTATTCTATAACGTAGAGTGAACTGGTGATGAGTGGACCTAACTTAATATTTGATCTTTAGTATTGTTTACATTAGATAAAAAATTAATTAGCCTTTATAATTCTTTACTAACTTCTTAATTAATTAAGGAAAATTACAGCTATTTTCCATTTTTTAAAATTTCTTCCCCAAAAAGCATACATTAAAGAATTACCTGAATAAAGAAACTTGCACCAGATTTGAAGGCCACCACATGTAAGGTGAATCAACAAGGTATTTTCTAAACACCCCAGCCCATCCATATCCAATCATCTGTTAAAAGTTAATTAAAAGCACACAAAAAAAACAATTAATCATTCCTATTCCTTTCAATATATATATAATAATGCACGTAACTTTCTTTAATTTAATTCCTCGTTCAATTTTTTTCTTCAGCAAACGAAAGTGACAAGAGGTTCTTGAACTTTTGGAATCTTTCCATGATATGATAAGGATGGTCATTTTTTGTCATTTTCTAAAATTAAAGACGCGTTCTGTATACTTAAATGAAATTCAGTACTTTTAGAAACTGAATCATTTAGAATATTTCATAATAAAGTACTTTTATGATAGACCTTTTATTACACAAAAAAAAAAAATTAATATGAAAATGTTTTTAAAAAATATATTACAGCTCAAAATTCAGTATTTTTAGAATCTGAATCTCTTAAAATATTTCATAATGAAGTGTTTAAATGATATACGTTTTGCATCATCAAAAGAAAAAAGTAAGTATCTTCCCTTTTATGAAAATTACTAAAAATATAATACACTGCACCCAGATCTGAACCTCAAAAACCTTAAAATTCAGTATTTTAAAAAACTGAAACTCAGGGCATATTTTAGGTGAAATATGTTAGTAACATACCTTTTATAAGAGAAAAAAAATTTTTTTTTTCATGGTATTAGATCGAGATCAGAACAAATATCTTAATGCATTTTAGTAAAAAGAAAACAAATATATATAGTTACCTGGGTGGTAATTGCAAGCAAATAGGCTGCCAAAGGGTGAATACTCCTATGATAGAAAGCCTTAACAATAGTGATAATGTTAATGGCATAAACACCACTAGAGCCTGAGCTAGCAAATATGGTAATGAGCACATGTTCCTTGAGAGTGAATGGACCAGGGTTGAGTGAAAAGGACCATTTTGTAAATGGGACCCTTATATTCTTTTTGGGTAGGGTTGCAGCCATAAGCTTCCCAGCTGGTAGACTCAGTATTTGAGCCGAAACAGAAGAAATGGTCAATTGGTTCTGCCTGTAACTGAAGAATTGGTTCACAAAAGCCAGGATCACACATGATAAGAGTCCAAGGACCCATGTCCGGAATGTCAGAGCCGGCTGGCTCGGGTCGTCGGTGATCGGGACCGTCAATCTTACTTGCTCGATCGGGTTGTCGTCGAACTCTTCTTCTTCTTCATTGTTAAAAAAATAGGGTTATTTAATGGTGACTAAAGTTTAAGAGAATTATTTTTTAAAAAAAATTTGGAGACAAAATTATTTGTGGGCTAATATACCTAATAATTTTGTGTCAATTGAGTCTTTCATTAAAATACTCGAGAAATTTAACACTTTTTATAGAAAAGGTCAAAATCATCAAAATTCTATATATTAGTCTCTCTTTCTCTCTCCCATATATGAATGATGAGTCTCTTGTTCATGAAAACATATGGGATTTGAAGCTAAGAGAAGTTATGGATTCTATTCTTTTGAATGAACATGGAGATCAAAGATTCAACAACAACGAAAAAAAGAAAGAAAGAAAGAAAGAGAATAGGATTGGAATATAGAAATGAAGCTAGCAAAATGTGGGATCGATATACCAAGAATCCCAAGATTCCTGGAATATAAAAAGGGAAAAACTTAACCAAAAATAAAAAAGTAAAAATTTGTGTTTCTCGTTACCTTTGATGTCAAGCTTCGATGGCTTCTCTGGTGATTCTGGTTCACCCATTCTCTGATCTCCATCTCCAGCCATTGTGTGCTCTTTTGTTAATAATGGCTATGATGACCTTTCAAGAGGAAGGAAGAATCATGTTATTTTGCTTTCTTTCGTAAGCAACGTGGTACTAAATATATATGTATAATTATATTTATGTATATTTACCAAAAAAATTATATTTATGTATAGAGACACTTTTTCTTTGCTGGTTCTGTTTTTAGACATCTAATTAGAGTAAATATACGTCATTTTTGATATGGCGTAATGACGTTTAGATTTCCTTTGATTTCCAATTTATGTGAATCTCTAAAAAGGCAAGGAAGTCAATATTTTTAAACAATATATTTTCTTTCGTTTTTGACAAAAATAGTTAATCACAGCATTATCTTGTTCGCGCTAACGGACACTGTTACCCTAAAATTTGCTAGTTCTGCGCCTACTTGCTCATCGACTTTATGGACACTCACACAGATTAGATTAGAATATTATTTTTTTGGAGGAAAGTCGTCAAAGTACAATGTACACTTTATCCCCTTATATTATAATCTTGTTATATTTTATCTCTTTAAAGTTTGGATTATGACATTTTACTCCCTCAAGTTGAAAAAAAAATTGTAACTCTATTAGACTTTATGGTTCCTTAGTTTATTGTTATATTTAAATTTGATCAGTTTCACTCTGGTCCCTTAACTTTCAAACATCAATCCAAAAATTCCTAACTTCTATCTAATACTGTGTTAATTTGTTTAATGAAACATGCTAAGTTTGATAGATTTTTTTGTAGTAATTAATTTATTTGTAAAATTAGCAATATTTTTAAAATTAATATATATATATATATATTGATTTCTAAAAATTAAGGGACTAAAATGAAACAAATGAAATTTAAGGAATAAGATTGAAACTTTCTAAGTGAAAGGATCAAAATTTGATTTCTTTTTTCTTTTTTTATACATGAAATTGATTTGGATGGATGGTCAAGTAAGGAGAGGCAATGAATGAAATGAATAATTTAGATTAAATGAAATGGTAAGGAAATGCCTCCCAAGTCCTCCTTGTCATCCAACTTGTGCTTCAAATAAGTTTAATTATAAAGGATAATATTAAAAAAATGATAATAATTCTTTTTTTTTTCAATATTTCCCTTATATAAATAAATTTATTTACATATTATAAAAGTGTGATGGATACAACTGTCATTTTATTAAAATTACTATGATATAATTATCTTTTAAAAATATAAATAAATCTATTCCATAATTGGCCAAGGCTAGAAAAAAAAAAAAAGAGTTTTTGGATGGACAAGAAAGATTTAAGAGACCCTCGTTGCCCATTCCACTTCATCCTTATTTAAACATCAAAACCAAAAAAAAAAAAACACAAATTTTATATGTTTTGACTCTTCCACTCCATTTTATTCCTTACTGACATCTTTTTCAAACACACCCTTAGAGGGGTGTTTGATACACGGATTACTTTTTCATTACCGGGAATATAATTCTCCGTAATGTAATTCTTAAGAATATGATTCCTAGGAATATAAAAATATCTGTGTGGATGAGTTAAAATAGTTATGGGATTATTTTATAATATTCCTATGAATATTATAATCTTATGTTTGGTTCAACTTTGATAATCCTGGGAATATTTGATATTTTTTCATATATGCCCTTGACTTTTTATTCACAAATAATAACTTATCAAATGCAAAAATTCTCCAAAACAATTAATAAGAATACTTTGAAAAAATGTTATTTGTTTTTGCATTATTGATGATTTATCAAGAAAATATGATTTCAAAACATAATGACATAATTCTTAAAATTAAAAAATAGTCTTAAAAAATTATCGCTCAAAATTAAATATAATTATAATTTTCAAAATAAAACTTAATTAGTTAGGTTTGACAAAAGAATAAAATTAGATCAGAGATGGAAAAAATTTGTAGAACAAAATATAATTAGCTAAGTTTAATGAAGGGTAAATTAGTCATTTAATGTGGACCAAAATAATCTCATCCCATGGGATTAGACTAATCGAGTGGGATTAAAAAATAGTTATTTTAGGAAATTATGCTACTCCTAAGAATACAATATTCCCAAAACTAATTTTTTAATTCGCGTACTAAATGCCCTTAGTCTCCCGTCATTTTAATCTTAATTTTAATTTTTGATAATTCAAGATGGAAGCCAGAATTCAAAACAAAGTCTTCAATTTGGAAATAAATTTTGATTTGATGATTGAAATTTAAATTGATAGTTTAAATATAGTTCCATAACCTTAAATAAATTAATATGTTTGTATTTGGCATAATTGTCTTTGATGACTTTAGAAATGGGAGTCGCTACCAAATATTATAAGAAAAATTTGAAAAAATAATTTTAAAAAAATATTGATAAAAAATGGTGAATAAAGCAAATTTAGAAGAAAAAAAAAACTGGTTTGTAAACCAATGAGGGGTTCGGGAGCACATTTGATTTTTAGGGAAGGTGTTAAATATCCTAGAAAACCCTTCACAAAAGGTTATCCCAAAATAACTATTTAAAATTAAATAGCCTAAACTTACAATTAATTATCCTTAAATAATAATTATTAACAAATAACAATTGACAAGAATAGATGAACATGAATTTATAAATAAATTGCATTTGCAAACAATTTAAGGAAATCATAAAAATTAGATTTTAGCAATTTATAAAAGAAAAATAAAATAAGATATTTTTTAAAGATTGGACTTGACTCAAGGTGTGAACCTAAGGCCTACGTACCTTGATTAAAGATTAAAGTACACGTAATTCAAACAAAAATTTGATAGTTTTGAGGGTTAGAGGAGTTATTTAGAATACTCGTTTTATTTGTTGAAGGGAATGGTCAGGGCATTTAGATAATAATGATGCGAATTAAATTAACTCCTCAACAAATAAAACGAGTATTCTAGGGAAGAAAAGATGAAAAAGATGAAATACCATCCAGTATTCACTCTAGGGAAGAAGTTACTACTATGCCTAAACTTTATATTATGATATAGTTATCCCAAAGGTTTGTTTTTATCTTGAAGATTAAATTTTTAAGCTGAACATTATATTTTTAAGTTTGTTTTAAGTTTTAGGGAACTAACCTAAATATTCTAAATTAGACACATGATTAGGATCAATTAAGAACATAGCATTTATCCTTAAAATTGTTACTTGTAGAGATCAAATGAGACAACATAATAATCTCAGTTAACACTATGATAAATTAGACTAATAATTTAAGCTAAAAATTCTAATTACTATTCTAAAATATTGTGAGCTTTGAATCCTAAAATTTTATGAGTATTGCAGAATTCGATTTATATATATATATATATATATATGTGTGTAAATTATGAACTGTGGCGGCAACATATATGTACATATACTAGGGTGTGTTTGGATTAGAAGTAGATAATGAAATGATGATTTTATGTAATGAAATGGTAATGAGAAAATTATGCAATGAAAATGGTGTTTGGATTAGTTTGAGATGTAATGAAAAAAATTGGATGTGAAATTATGAAAAAGGGTATGTAATGATTGTGGTTGGTT
>QANZ01016870.1:16567-89257 GCA_003254925.1 Chamaecrista fasciculata
GAGAGAGAGAGGGTGAATAAGAAAAAGAGGAAGAAAAAAGAAAAAATGATGAGTGGAGAGAGAAAGTTGTAAGTGTAATAAATGAGGGTATTGAAAATTACTATTTTGCTAAATAGTTTTTTTATATTTGTATTAGAGTATAGGTAATTATAGGTATTTGAGTAGGGCTATGTTAGTAATTGGATATGAAATATGTAATGAAATGAGTTTGTAATGAAGTGATATTTTTGTAATGACTTTATAATTAAAAAACAAACACTCATATAGCACTGTAGCTTAAGTTATGTAATGAAAATGGAGATAATGAAATTGTAATGATTTTATATTGTTAAACCAAAATATAAGTATGTAATGAAATGATGATTTCATATAATGAAATGATAATGAGAAAATTATGTAATGAAAATGGAATGTAAAATGGTGTTTGGATTGTTTGAGGTGTAATGAAAAAAATAGGGTGTGAAATTATGTAAAAGGGTATAGGGGTAAAATTGGTAGTTGATAATGGAATAAAATGGAGATATTGAAATGATGTTTTGACTTTTGGTTGTGGTTGTTATTAAATGAAATGATAATGAAATTGTCTTGGAATGTGTGCTAAAGGTGAATATTTGTAATGAAGGTTGGAGTTGCTTTATGTAATGAAATGAAAAGGACCAAAATGCAAATAACATGGAAATTTTAAAAACCTTCTATTTGGTCCATGATTTTATATCGATTCAACGAATAGGTCCTTACGAAGGAAATGTTGTCTTGGCCTATAAAAAATCGCATTCATCAACGATTCGGTGTGTTTCTCAAATTCAATAATCAAAAAATATATTTTGGGACTAAAATAGAAGAATAATATCTACAAATTCATGGACCAAATAATTTATCTTCAACTAACAACAAATTGTTATGCAGAATTTGATAAATAATTTCAATATTATACCGTACATAAAAAAATAAGATAATTATATGAAAAAATAATAATATATTTAAAAGATTATTGTTTTTTAATTTTATTTTTAAATTTTTATACTACAAAAAATATTACCCATATATATACTAGAGAAAGGACCCTAATGTATATTTTTAGGGTATATTTGCTGAGTTGGTATAATTCCAAGAACTAAAATAAATTTTTTGAGTAAATTAGTATAAATAATATATAATATAATATAATATATTTGTAAAATAAAAATTATTTATATATTATTATATTATATATATACGTGAGAGTGTGGCATATATATAATATATTATTATGATATAATATCTATATATATATTGTAATTATANGTAATTATAATATATATATATCTTATATTATATGGCTCCACCCTTTTCTGGTCGTCCATGTTTAAAACTATAGTCTATGAAATTAAAAATAGGGTAAATTACACATTGGTACCCTGTGGTTTGAAACTTGACACTTTGGTACCTTGTGGTATTCTCCATTAACACTTTGGTACCCTTGGGAGCTATTTTGTAATTTTAACCATAACAAATTTTTCAAAAATTACATATTGACCCCAAAAAATTTTCAAAAAATTACAAATAGGTCCCTGAATANCATACATATTTGCGTGTCTGTTAGGGCACGCAAAGCCCCTAGTATATATATGTGTGTGAGAGAGAGAGGGGTGTGGGTAAGAAAAGAAGAAAAAAAATAGTAAGAAATAATGTATAAAGAGAGAAAGTTGTAAGTGTAATAAATGAGGGTATTGAAAATTACTATTTTGCCAAACAGTTTTTTTATATTTGTATTAGAATATAGGTAATTATAGATTTATAGCTATTTGAGTAGGGGTATGTTAGTAATTGGGTATGAAAAATATAATGAAATGATGTTGTAATGAAATAATATTTTTATAATGAGTTTCTAATTGGAAAACAAACAGCTATTTTGCACTGTAGTTTAAGTTATGTATTGAAAATGGAGATAATGAATTTGTATTGATCTTATAATCCCTACCCAAACACACCCTAAATCCAATACAAATCCCACAGGCCATGCATGAGCAATATAACCCATATATATATATATTGAAATCGACACCTAGTAGCAGAGAGAGTAAAACATCACAATATTTTGGATAAAATTATAGATTGGACCCAAATAGTTCCAGAAATTTACAAACAGGTCTCTGGATCATGATATCCAGGGGCTAAAACGAAAATACAAAATGACATTTTAGGGATAGGGTCAAACTGTAATAACAGAAAATTTGGATAAAAGGGCGAAACCACAGAGCAGACTTAAATCTGGAAAAGATCCGCAATTTACTCATCTAAATTTACCCCCAAAAGTTGAGATAAAAGATGAAGAGAAAATAAGGAAGAAAGAAAGAGGTATAGAACTAAGAGATGAGAGAAAAAATCACCTTGAGAAATTCAGAGATTCAGAAATCTGAAAAGTGTTCTCTAGTTTTCTTTTGTGGCTCATTAGAACTTCTATTTATATAGATAAAAAATAAAGATATAAGGTAATCAAATATTGATTTGAAATTTAACTTTAATTTTTAAAATTTTTAAAATTGACTTAATCCTATTGAACTCATATTTTAATTTAAAATTGCAATAGTAGGATTCTAATATATTAAAAAGATTTAATCTGATTTTGTGTGAAATATCATTTAGATCAAATTTCCGATTTCATCAAATGTCATCATTTTTTTATTTCGTTTTTTTGTCTTTACTTAGTAATTAATTATTTTATTTTATTTTTAAATTGATTCTCCTATTTTTTAGTCTTTTTTTAGACTTTTACTTAATTTAATTTTATAATTTTATGAACTTAAATTATCATTTTATTTTAAATTTTTCAAAAACCTATTTGTTTATAAAAAGGATTCAAAAATTTTATTAATTTTAAAAAAGACTCGAACAAATTAAATGGAATATTCATAATATTGAAGAGAATTAAATAGGAAGGAAACGGTTAAATAGTTAAATCTTGATTAACGTACTTCTTTTGTTATTTATTAGGAAAAAACTAATATCTCTTTACATGCACTGTCGCGCATCAGGAATGGAGAGATAGACAGGTTAAAAAAGAATTTAGAATTAGTGTTGAAATTTAATTTCAAAATCAAGTTTTAGATTTGAAATATCGAAATTGCATTAAATTTTCATTTTAAACAAAATATTTAATGAAACTTTAAAGTTCTAAAATTTAAGTTTTAATTTAATGATAAAATTTTGGGATTAAATTTCTAATATTTCCTCTCCAAATGTTTCAATATAATTTTAATTTTTGGACTTCATAAATATCTTTGAAGAAAACTCAAAATTTGGGTTATAAGTTTTGAAAATTGAAATTTAATTTTTTTATTTTAAATTTAATTTCTAAATCTTAAGAAAAATATTATATTGGTTTAATTAATCTATTGGTTCTTTTAATTTATATACATCAATTTTTAATTAAAACTCAATAACTTCATGCATATTTGTTTGTTGTAATTTGTAAACAATGCATGAGAGCAAAAGATAAGATGAATTATTTAACTATTAATCTTAGACATAAAACAAAAACCAATTGCAAAATTAGAATATAGGAATTGTGCACATAAATGAGAATTTTAAAGATTGTGACAACATTGACTAAAACACAATCACATTCTTGAAATGCCACAAACAATTCACATGCTATCATATCCGAAAAACTTATCTTAAGCTCAAGCAGATGGAAATCGAGTTGGCACGTCAAATCAGGTTTTCAACAAATATTAACCTTTGAATCAATATAATGAGCAATTAAGCAAATGGTAGAGATAATCGTTTTAATATAATTATTTAGATAAGAAAAGCTATCTATTTTTTTTGGCCGGAAAATATATGCATAGAAAATATATAAAAAAAAAAGAATAAGGCCAAAGTGCAAATTTGGCCCCATATCTTTTGCTCAATTTCCAATTTGGTCCTATATCTTTTTTTGTTGCAGTTTTGGTTCTATATCTTTGCAAAAGGCCCTAATTTCGGTCTCATCATTTTTGATCTTATATCTTTTAGTCAAGTTGCAGAATTAGTCTCATATCTTTGCAAAATGATCAACCATTAATTGATCCTTTTGTAAAGATATGAGACCACTTCTAAACTTGACCCAAAGATATAGAACCAATTATGTAATTAACCAAAAGATATGAGACTAAATTAGGACATGACCCAAAGAAATGAAACCAAAAGTGCAACAAAAAAAGATATAAGGCCAAATTTCCACTTTAACTAAAGAATAAAATATAAGGAAAAGTTGGAAGTTTGATCAATTATTTCAAATAGAAATTGATAGTAAATACAGCATTTTACCACTAACGTGGGTCGATTTGAATGATAAGCAATTCTTACTAGTTTGGAATAATTTAAATGAAATTAGAATTTAAAATTTTGGGCAAATTACACTTTGGTACCTTGTGGTTTGACCTTATTTCACTTTGGTACCCCGTGGTTTGAAAACTGACACTTTGGTATCCTGTGATATTCTCCATTAGCACTTTGATACCCTTTGGAGCTATTTTGTAATTTTAACCATAACAAATTTTACAAAAATTACATATTAACCCAAAAATCTTTTAAAATTTTTATTTTAGTCCTTAGATAATATATATCCAGGGACCTATTCATAAACGAGAGAGTATATTTAATTTTGATGAACTCATGAATATATTATTTATTTCTTTTAAAAAATAAAATATATATTTGTATCTTTTAAAAATTAAATTATTAAGTGAATAATTTTTTTAAAAGATTAAATTATAATTTAATGAGATGGTTTTTTTTACAAATTTGAGAAGGGGCTTACAGTTTACAAGAGTGCAGGATCGTTTTTAGTAGTTTACCAAAGGAAAGCCAGAATGCATTGTCATCCATTTCGTGCACCACCCTCCTTCTCCATCTCCATCTTATCTTCTTCTTCTTCTTCTTCTTTGAGGCCTTCACTTTCCATTTCTTCTTCTCTCTCTTGCTCTCTCATGGCGACCCACGATGCAGGGCGAAGCAAGTTCCTCGACTTCCCTTTCGTTTCCACTGCCCACAAGAACCTCATGGTGGATCTCGTTTCAGCGCTCGAAAATCGCTTCAATTCGCAGCTTCTTCCTTCTACACTCCCTCCCGATGTTCAGTATTACCAGAGCCCCACTGGTGCCGCCGAAGCTTCCCTGCAAATTCGATCGGGCCAGACTCACTCCTCGGTAACTAATTTCCCTTTCGAATTTCGTTGACACTTGATTGCTACATTTATGTTGTGCATTCTTTTCTATAATGTTGGGGTTATTAGAGTGAAGTAAATGCTTGAGGTTTTGTTTTTTAAGGTTCTTGATTTTTGAATAGCAATCTCTTCGTTTAGTGGGATTTGGACTGGCTGGAGGTAGCTATCGTCAGGATATATCCTATTTTACCAGTTTAGTGAACAATTTTTGGAAGTTGCATGTAATGTAGTGGGGTAGGTCTCAAAGTTTACGTTTCTAATACTATCTTGAAGAACAAAGGAAAGTGGAGGATTCTGAGTCTTTTCTCTAGATGCACCACCCAAGATGCAAAGATCATAAGGTACTTATGGATCGGGGCTACCTATGACCTATCTAACCCCTTAAGTTAAGGGTATGTTTGGGAATTAAGAGATGAAGGGAAGTGAAGTGATTAGTGGTAAAGGAGAGGGAGGGGAAACAAAAGTTAACATTTTATCTCATTCTTTTGTTTGGACGTTGATAGCTCTTACAAAGTACTTTGGGAATATTGAACTTGTAAAGAGGATTAATCCCTTTGTTATTTCCTCCATCAATTTTTAATATCTCAAACAAGGAGAATATATTATTATTATCTTCTCCTTAATCCCCAATCGGAACATATCCTACCCTTGGTCCCCTGTGGTGATGATGATATTGATCTTTGAGGGCAACCTAATTTAATGCAGTGGAATGTTTGGTAAATTTAGAATTTTTCTGCTTTGATGCTGTGCTCATGATATATCTTCAATCTATGACTTCTAGCCACATAACACTTATAACCGAAGACATTCCATCTATTTTTCTTCACAAATAATGTTCGTGCCTTTAACATTTGCTTTAAGGAACCCTCTTTCTATTTCGTTGGCCAAGTAATTTCTATAGTATATAATATATATTCTGAGTTTGGATCACTCTAAATGTGTATCTCAGGTTGATTTTGTATTGGGAAGTTGGATACACGCTAAACTACCAACAGGAGGATCCTTGAATATAACAAGTCTCTCAGCCTATCTTAATTTCTCTAATGATTCACCCAACTTTGTCTTTGAACTTATACGGAGTAGTCCATCAATGTTAGTCCTTGTTCTTGATCTGCCCCCACGTAAGGACCTTGTACTTTACCCAGATGACCTCAAAACTTTCTATGAGGATACTCAGCTGGACAAGCACAGGCAGGCCCTTGAGAAAATTCCTGAGGTGCAGCCTTATTACTCTTCTTCCCTTTACGTCCGTGCAGTGGCCTCACCCACAGCTATACTGGTTCGGATTGAGACACCGGAGGAAGCCGGTGGGGAGGAGCGCATGGAAGAAATCATACGTAACCATTTGGATCCCATTGCAAAGCAAGTGTTGGGGTTCTGGTTGGATCATTGTGCTTTTGCCAAGAGGGATGTGGGAGAGGCAGAAAGAGCTTATCTGAAGAAAAGGGATGGTATCATCAGAAGCAAGACTCTTGAAGTCGATCTGGGTTCAAGCTTCCCAAGGATGTTTGGCCCAGAAGTTGCAAACCGGGTACTGGACGCACTGAAGGAGTATTTCACCGTCTGAATTCTGAGAAATGCATATTTATTTGGTGTTGTGTACTCTTAATCAAATGTAAATAATACAATATGCCCTCAAGTCTTGATCGATGTGTGATTGTGTGTAAATAAATAAAATAATTTTGTCACTTTCTGATCATTGAATCTCTAGCAGCACTTCTTCATTTGCTATGTCTTGATGATATATTCACTTGGGATACAGATAAATTAGGATCTACATATTACAACTATATTATGATGGAGCCCTGCCACTGCTGAATCTTGTGTAATTTTCATTTGTGTATATGGATCATAGATAACTTGCCAGACCACCATACTGAGTCTTCTGAAGTGTGTTCTTTCTATAATTCTCTATAGTTATTATTGATCTGCAAGCAGGATTTAGGATCCCTATTCCCTGCAGAAATGAAAGAGAAAATGTCTTTGCAGAAGATCCATTTTCCTTGTCATAAACTGTTCCAAAAAATTAAAGACAGGGTTGGGTTTTGCTATAGTAGTTTATTAATCTAGTAAAGCTGTAAATAAAGAGAGATTTGGGAATTCAGGAACTCAATCTCTTAAATGTTCTAACTCCATACAATTACTTATAAAATATCTATATTTATTCATTCTGCTTATTAGCTAACAGGCTTGATTATTTGCTCTCAATTTCATGGAGAAGGCTAAAAATTTGGTGGAGTATGATAATGAAACAAAGTGACATCATACTCAATAACCCCATCCCCTGTTTTTTCATCCTGTGTATACACCTTAGTCTCCACAAACCCTCTGGCCATCCTAAACCTCCCTCTCCCTCCCACCACTGCCATCTCCTGCTTCTTCTCCGTCACCGGATTCCTCGATGCCACGCTGAACGAGCTTCCCCGGAACTCGCCACTGGTGAAGGCATAATCCACATACATCACCAGAGTCAAATCCTCATCACTACCTTTGCTTGATGACACATAAAGACCCCTTGCATTCCCTATGACATCAGAGTCTTCCTCAGGCCCTGACCTCAGAACATTGTCAATAACGAAGACGGTGCCGAAGGGCGCGACAGAAGGCGTTTGTGAGCCATTGACGGCGCGTGCCACCACTGAGGCGCTAGCATTTGGGCCTGAGCGGATGTCATAGTAAAAGAAGTGAAGGTGTGTGATTGTCTCTTTTAGCTTGTTTTGCTCTTCTTGGGAACTTTCATAGGAATAAGAGTAGTCACAACGTACCAAGTTGAAAGGGAAGCTTGTTGTGAATAATATCAACAATGCAAGAGATGGAAGAGGTGGAGAGAAAGCGAAGAATGATGTGGTTTTTTCCATGTTTGGTTTGGCTGTTTCAACTCTTTTTCTTGCATTTGGTTCTTTGAATTTACTATTTGTATGGTTAGATCTATAGAGCGTTGTACGGTTTTTGTGGAAGCCTCTCGTCAAGTTTATGTTACAGAGTTAATTCTTGGTTAAGCACATGTTCCGGATGCTAATTAAACTACATCTTCCATTGATGATTGATGTGTCAGAGTTTCACATTTTAGGATGTGAAATTAGCATACTAATAATTTCCTATATATTTATTTGATCAAGCAAATCTTTCAATATATTCAATGAGGCTATGTGAGACTATGTCCTATTCATATAGACAAGTCTTTTTTTTTTTGGTAGAAAAATAGACAAGTCTTTGTATATATGTTATAAGATTTTTTTTTTGAACCAAGTATCTATGGCCGATAGTATAACGAATCTATTCTTCTTGATCATAAAATATTTTTCAAATCCAAAAATGATATTCAAATATCTCACCACTTAGTTAAGGTACAGAGAGAAGAACTATTATATCACATTCGTGTTATATTTCTTATATATATATATATATATATATATATATATATTTTAAAAAAGATAATGGCAATCTCAATGAAATCGGCAAATAAAGACAATAACAGCTCATGTACTTCATGAGGAGGGTAATGACATAAGGTAAGACTACTGATATTGCTTCTAGCTCCCAATTTGGGCAAGATATCAGCACACAAATTGGCCACTTTTCAAAGGGTAAGTCTATCATGCAAAGTTTGATTATTGAGATGGGATGCAATGGCTTATAAGCTAATAATATAATGACACGTGGAAGAGTTAGTTATGATGTGACTCCATACACAGTTTTGATTGATTGAAAAAGTTATTATTTTTCAACATTAAATTATATCAATTTCTATAATTATGCCACAACAGCAATTGCATTCCATGTGAAGAATCAAACTTTGCATCTTAGACTTACCCTTTCGAAATGATAGATTTTTAAAAGCATATGACAAACTTAGAAACATTTTTTGAGTTGATGCATGAATGCTTCTTAATTATTTCTTTTAAAGAAATAAAAGAAATAATTAAGAAGCATTCATGCATCAAATTGTGATTTGATGCATTCTGGATTTCGAAATGAAATAGAGAGATTCAAAGGAATACAAAACGGAAATTATGGAAAGTAACTTTCACTCAAATTGATAATTATTAATTGTGATTTTTTTGCCATTAAAACTGAAACAGTATAGTCATTATATAAATTACTATAAAGTATAATTAGAACAATTATAAAGAAATAATATTTTCTGAAATTGTTATTTTATTCAGATATTAATTTTCTGTTTCTATTAAATTGTTGATTATTTCTTTTCATTTTTTATTTTTTTTCAACCTAGGATTAAACATTGCTGGTGATGACTGATGATTGATGTTCGAGAATTATATTAGAGGGGGTAAACTTAAAAGTTAAAAGTGAATAATAAATTGAATATAGTTTTCGGTTACCAACAAATTGTTATTTGAGATAGTAGTAGATATGGCTAAAGTTCCTAAAATGGGCTCAACCTAGTGGAGTGATCCATTTAAATTTTAACCTCTCTTTTTTATGAGTCAAATTGATGAAATATTGATTGGCTACAAATTTTAATTGGTAAAGTAGTATAGGTTGACTTACTTAATTTTAAATTGTGGTGAGCTAATTCGGCGAGTTGATGAATAGATTCACCAATCCACTTATTTATTTATTTAATAAAAAAAATATTTTTTAAATTTAAAAACAATTACGTTATCATAAATCATGATGTGTAAAAAAATATTAATATTACCATAGGATAATTAGGTAATTCATCATTATTTTAAAAATTTTAGTATTAAAAAATATTTAAAAATAGAAAAAAAAATAGTCTAATAAATGAATTAAGTAAGCCAACCCAACTCACTAACTAAGGGTCTGATTGGTTGCTCTGTTTCCTATTTCCATTTTCACTGAAAACAGGAAATATGACTGAAAACGTGTTTTGTACAGTTTTTTTGGAAATGTTTTCTGGAAACATTTTCTGAAACAGGCTGAAAACAGGAAACGTCAAAAAGACGTTTCCAGTATTTCCAAAAACAAACTTATGATATTTTGCAACATTACACAAAAGTAAACTATTTAATCATGTTAATATCATCATTTAGCTATAATCAAACTTAAAAACATATAAAAATTAGNATGGAGAATACCACAAGGTACCAAAGTGTCAAGTTTCAAACCACAGGGTACCAAAGTGAAATAGGGTCAAACCACAGGGTACCAAAGTGTAATTTACCCTTTATTTTATAATACAAGTCTAACTGAACAATCAACTTGAAGGCGCAATATTCTTGTATTAATTAAAGAGGATGCGCTATACTTTATGACTACGTAGATTTCAAGTAATTTCATCCTAAAAATACATATAGGAACACGTCATTCAAAAAAACAAGTTTTACTGAAATGTCTGTCCGATAGAACATTGTACACAATTAGCTTAAGCCTTATCAACCTTCTATAGAATAAGTGAACCTAAAATTTCTAACATAATTCAGGCCAAAAAAAAAAATTCTAACATAACATATAACATGGTGCAGAACAACAGATTGATATTAGGACTTGATAATTAAGCAACAAAACCAAGTAGTATTGACTATTGAGTCCGCTCATCCTTGATTTCTTGTGATGACTGTTTCTCCTGACACCATCCATGGACAGCTCTACAATCACATCAACAAGAATTTAGAGACCACGAATTAGTGTTGTAGTAATACCAGTATGTAAATATGAGAATAAAATAATGATTCGGTACTTAAAAAATGACAAATGTCTCAATTTAATACTTGAAAAATGAAATTATATGATTTAATCCTTAAAGATGTAATTACAATCAATTTGATCTTTTCATCAAAGATATCAATTGAAATTCAATGACAGATATGATGTAATTTTAATTTTATCTTAGTGACTAAATTGAGACAACTATCATTTTTCAGGGATTAAATTACTGATTTAGTCAAAATATAACTAGTGTCTATTCTCGTTTTGCAGCCATATGCCTACTTCAGTCAAGTAATAATTTCACAGGTAGGTTCAAGTAAAAAACAAAGACTATGCAACTTGCAACCCTTTATCCTTCATTTATTTTAGAACATTAGAGGAGAAACACTGTTTGCTCTATGATATTGATGGCTGTTTACAAATCAATTCTATCTAGAAAACAATATTATATATAATAATACTCAAAGGCTGATGTATTTTATGTACATAACAGACTTTCAATGATTAAGCTTGCAGACTTTCAACTCAAGTCTAATAAGGATGATTTACAGAGGAGCAGAATCATTCAACATCATATTAATATACAGATCAAATATAAAATGGAAGTTACCGTTACCTAGTCCTAGTCGTCTGGATAAACGTTGAGTGCCAACCAATTGTTGATTTCCTTATTCCAAATGTTTGTAGCATTTGTAGGCGACGAAAACTGACACAGCAGCACAGATAACAGCGAGAGTAGCATAAGTATCTTCTTGCTCCCAACTATCAAGCCATGTTGGCATGGAAGGACGATGCTTGCGTCCTTTGCTACTATTGATGCGAGAAATCAGAGTCTCACCACTCTCGTTATCGGCTGACAGCTTTGCTTCTGTATCAATGGCATCAGTGTCATTTATCTTTTCCATCAACACGTGGTTCTGACAGCAGAAAGAGTCCCCATTCTCTTGGCAGCAGCTTACAAAGTTTCCCTCTTGACTTCTACACATTGCGGAGCTTACTTCTGTGCTTTCTTCTGAATTTCTTATTCCTTGCAGCTGAAACCTTTGTTCTATGAATTTCTTCTGTTCATCTTCAGATAAGCCCATCTGACCCCTAATGGCAAAATTCAAGAAAAAAAATTGTGTCCACCACAACTCAGCTTTTTATTGCAAAAGTAAATGTATTTTTCAAAATCAGCAGCTTGCTACTTGCTATTATTTATATTATCCGTGGGTGTTCCGGCAAACCAATATACCAGATTTGGCAACATAAACCAGAATTCAAATCCTGGATTCTGCAGGAGGGTGGAATCTGATCCAAAAGATCAGGTTCTTACCCTCAAGGGTAAGAAATGTTATTTGGTGATCCATCAAGAACATGACGGCTAACCATTATCTGCAATTGATCTTAGAAAAGCTCTACCAAAAAAGTTAAAATGAACTTCTAATTCATTAGCCTTAAATTAGGCAAGTTGGTCCTTTCCTTAAGCTTCAATTAATTTTCTGAATTTCTAGATTTTTTTTTTACCTGGAAATGACAACATAATTTTGAACTACATCTACAATTTCACCTCAGGAATGCCACCAATCCACAACAAGAATCAACTTTTAAGCCCATAATCCCTAACCCACAAACTACACCCTCTCCCCAAAGCCAGGAAGAGAGTGAGAGAGCTCCCAGCTATTGTCTTCTGAATCATGTAATATGACAGGAAACAAAAAACAGGTCTGTTCACATGAGATGCCCAAAAGACCATTGTAAAGAAAGATTACCTCCAAAGTGAGTCTACAATCTCCCCTCTTATAATATGCTGTTGAAGCAATACAGACACATCTTCTGGAGCAACATATCCATACCTACATATTTATATAGTTGGAGAGAAAAGCAGTAGCTCATTATCAAGATAAACAAGGCTACAATGGCATTTCAAGATATTGAAGAGGAAAATAGAACATCCAGTCAGCAAAAGGAATTTGGTGACTAGGTATGTGATGTGAGTCTTCTCTTTACCAGTGTCCGGTGACTTTTCCATTGATGCTTGATCCAAATATAATGACATTTCCTGCATACTTATGGCCCCCAATGTGTGAACATGGGCTAACAAACACTTTATTTTGAAGACCATGTAACTCTATCTCTTCCCTGAATCTACTCACCAAGACAGGCCCACAAACGCCACATCTACGATCACGGGATCCATGTGAACAAACAAAAACATAGGAAGTTTTTAAGGTTTCAGGAGTTCCAGGAAGCCATTCACCATCCTTCACAAGAACTTCTTCAACAAATGTTTCAACATCAAAATGTGTCAATCTCCTGAAATATAGTTAAACTGTGGGTAATCAGTAATGAATGAGAAGAACAGCATAGAACCTTTCCAGGTAATCAAAGTTGCAAGACAGAACTAGGCCATACCTGTATCTGATCATGTCTGGAAAGATTAACACATCTCCATTTGATGTTTCAGTCCCATCATGCCCTTCGCATATTGTTAAGCGGGTCTAGTATAGAGAGAAGTCCAAGACAATCAACAACAGTCAACATGCAGTAAATGAGTAAAAGGAAAAAAGGAAGGAATATATTCAAAGGGTGTCAATTATTAGCAAATATCTTGAAGATGATTATCCAACTCACATAAAATGTCACACCAACCAATTTCAATTTATTCCTTCATTTTCCCAAACAACTAAACGTTCAGGTAAAATTGTTAAATATTGATACTAGTACTAAAACAAAGAAGAAGGGAATTTATCCCTTAGAACATGTTTGGATTGAGGATAATGGAGGGAAAGAAAATAGGAGATAATTGTAATATATTTTCCTTATTTGGGAAGTTAAAAAATAAGGGGGAAAATAATGGAGGATTAATCCTTAATCCTTTTCCTTCACAAAATTTAAGATACCCCGAATTGGAATATTGTGGAGAAAGTATTAACATCCAAATAAAGGGAAGAGTTATGGGGAATTAAGCTTTCCTTCACCTCCCTTCCATTGTCCTTCAATCACTTCCCTTTTCTTCCCCTCTTAATTCCCAAATACACTATTAGATTTAGAGCTCAATTGGAGGATGGTTGGGGAGTAGGATAAGGCAAATTGAGTCGGTTCAAGCATCTTAACCATTGATTAGATGTTTAAAACTTAATGGAACATAGTTAGGATATGATTATTTAAAAACTACCATAAAACATTCCAAAGTCCAAAAACACATTTTCAAACCACTTCTAATTGGGGGGTGTGTTCTTTATGGTTTTTCATTTCTTTTTAGCAACCCTTTTCACTAGCCTATTTTATAGGATTAACAAATATAATAAAAGTTCAACCTTCAAAACCCATCCATTTTCAATCAATCAGTAGGGAAAATAAAGTGGGCTGTCTCCACCAACCTCAATCCCTTTAAAACTCCCAATTAACCTCTAGGAATTGATTATACCAACAAAAGCTTCTAGGAGAACACGCACCGCACAACAATCTAAAATAAAAGCACATGGCGGGGTGACTGATAAATATGAAAAGGAAAAACCCAAACAAACCCTTCATACATTCTCATGAAACAAAGCTAACCTGGGACCTCTCAGCATTTTTACAGTGATTTAGTTGACCATGAAAGATAGAAACACACATTAATTGCGAAAAAGTAATTTGACCGCAATTAGGTAATAGAAGAATAGAAGTCTATAAAACCCTAGAAGAAGAAAATAAATTTTTTGTTTTAAAAAAAAGGGGCAACCCAAAAGGTCAAAAAACGAGGAAAAATAACACCGTAATCCATCATCAACTATCCAAGTCAAAGACTTACCCTAGAAAGCGACTAAAACCCATCTGGATTGAGTGAATTGAACAACTAGACTAAACCAAAATCATTTGAAAATGGCGTACCTGCTTGTTCATATCAGTGGTCCTAGCCATAACGGCGGCATAAAGCAACCTAGGCAATCGATCAAACTCGGCAGCCTCAATGCGAGGAGGCCAGAAGCGAGGGTTTTTGTAACAAAGGAAGACATGGCGTTCATAAAACTCGACGGTGCCAACGAGTGGACTCTGACGGAAATCGGGTCGGGAGAATCCGAACTCGGCGTCGCTGGTGGTGCTTCCGGCGGCATCTCCGGCGCCGGCGAGAAGGCCGTCGTTCTGGAAACTGCCGGAGTGAGAGGTGGGTTCGGTGAGGTAACTGTCGAGATGGTCAGAGTAGGCGATTGGGGAAGAAGAGGATGATGGATTCGTGAATGTTGTTAGGACGTCTTCTCTGTCTCTATTACTGCCCATCATCATCATGGAGTTTTTTGTGCCGCCTTCCTTCGGATGAAAAAGCGTGGAAACTAGAGAGAGAGAGAGAGAGAGAGAGAGAGAGAGAGAGAGAGATGACTCTTCTTCAATGACTATTTCTCTTTCTTTCTCTGTGATGAGTGAAGTGGAGACGAGAGAGAGAGTGTACTAGACTACTACTTGTATTTTTGGTATTTGAAGGCAGAATTCGTATGCTATGGAAACTATGGTTTCCTAATGGAATCGAATTGGACCAGCAACTCGCCCACACGTGTGACGTTTTTAGAAAACCTAATTCCCAAGTTAATTCTTTAAAAATAAATTTCTTTTTGACATTTTTTCTATTAATTAATTTTTTAAAAAATAATATTAAAATTTTTAAAAATGGTCAACATTCTAATATTTACCCTATATTCTGTTTTAATTCTTAATATATTTTTTTTTCATTTTGGTATTTAATATTTTTTAAAAATTTCATTTTGATCTTTAATAAGTTTTAAGATTGGTTCTTATTTATTAAAGTTGATAATATTTTTATTGTTTTAAGTCCAAATTCAACTAAATTAGAGTTATGAGTTACTCTTGACGGAATTTTTCTCTGCCCACTTCAGACTATTGGCAAGCGAGATTAAATCAGACTTGGAATCGAGACAAAAAATGAGCCATTTGTTTCATGAAATTGGTCATATCTCTCTTATTTTAAGTGAGAATGCGATGAAATCGAAGGTACATGTTACTATTAATGAGTTATTTCTCTGCTGGGTTAAAGTTATTGAAAAATGAAGTCAAATAATACTTCGAAAATAGGTATAGTCAAAACACAAATACCAACTTTCAACGTACTATTTGACCTTGTTTATTGATGATCCCAACTAGAGAGAAAAAGAACTCGTCAAGAATAACCAATAACTTTGATTTCGTGGCATTCAAATTTAAAAATAATATCTTAAGTAAATTAATAGTTTGGTCTTCAAAAAATAATTAATAAATTTTTTAATTTAGTCTTATGTAAAGATAAAATTTTAAAATTTAATCTTAAAAGGCCAAAGTGCAATATTGGTCCTATAACGTTGCATGAGTTCCCAAATCAGTCCTATAAGTTTTTTCGTCTCAGATTTGGTCCTATAAGTTTGAAAAATTCTCACCGTTAGTCCTATCAATATTTCCGTTAAATTTTTTCCGTTAATGCTGATGTGGCATGATGACTGGGATATTGATGTGGCAAGTTTAGATGATGTGGATAAAAAAAGGACTATTATGCAAAAACTAATAACATTTTAACAACAATAATAAGTTCTGGGGGCATGTTCACAGCTATCGGCTCTGCGACTAGGGAAAGAAGTTCATTCCTTTGTATTAAAAGCTCACCTCACAGAGGACGCTTATATTAGTTGTTCACTAATAGACATGTATGCAAAAAGTGGTTCCATGGCACAATCTTGAAGTGTTTTTGACAGGGTGGGGACGAAAGATGAAGCATCATGGAATGTTATAATTACAGGATATGGAATTCATGGGCATGGACATGAAGCTATAGATGCACTATGTGTTGCTGTCAAATTGGGGCCAGACAAAGCAGAAAACTATGTGTTGCTGTCAAATTTATATGATGGGTTAGGGAAATGGGATGATGTAAGAAAAGTGAGACAGAGGATGAAGGGGATTGGCCTTCGAAAAGATGCAGGATGTAGTTGGATTGAAATAGGAGGAAAAGTTTATAGATTTCTCGTTGGTGACACATCAATGTTGGAATCAAAGAAGATTAAGCAATCATGGATAAAATTGGAGAAGAAAATAAGCAAAATTGGGTATAAACCTAACACAAGTTGTGTGCTTCATGAACTAGAAGAAGAGGAGAAGATTGAGATACTGCGAGGCCATAGTGAAAAGCTTGCAATTTCTTTTGGAATATTGAACACGGCTAAAGGAGTATGTAAGCTAGATTAATATTGACATCAAACCCAGTACCATAAGAAGAAGGGACATGTGATTTCTAATATGAAGACTATATAAATTAAGTATAGAAAGAGAAGAAAGATGAAGAAGAAAGATGAAGGAGAACTTGAAGAAGAAGAAGAGCAGCGATATAGCATACATGGTCCTCTGTCAAATTCACTAAATACATCCACAATATTAATATTTGTTGCAGTATGGTCCCATTTCAATTCACTTTGCCACTTCAATATCCCAGTCATCATGCCACATCAGCATTAACGGANAAGTATAGAAAGCGAAGAAAGATGAAGAAGAAAGATGAACAAGAACTTGAAGAAGAAGAAGAGCAGCGATATAGCATACATGGTCCTCTGTCAAATTCACTAAATACATCCACAATATTAATATTTGTTGCAGTATGGTCCCATTTCAATTCACTTTGCCACTTCAATATCCCAGTCATCATGCCACATCAGCATTAACGGAAAAAATTGGATGGAAATATTGATAGGACTAACGGTGAGAATTTTTCAAACTTATAGGACCAAATCTGAGACGAAAAAACTTATAGGACTGATTTGGGAACTCATGCAAAGTTATAGGACCAATATTGCACTTTGGCCATCTTAAAATATACAGTTAAAATCAATTTATTTACGCTATTAAATATATTGGTGCATCATGCATGAGTCACTATAGGAGGATATCTCTCTTAGTTGTTAATATTTGTATATATCTCTCTTAGTTGTTAATATTTGTATATATCTCATTATATCATTATATCTCTAAGAGAGATATCCTCCTCCTATAGTGACTCATGCACCAATAAAATACACTAATTAAATTTTAATGATAAATTTGATATGTTTAATTAATAATTAATGTTAAAAAAAAATTGTTGACCATTAAATTGAATTAATATCTTTAAAAAATAAGCAAATTGATTGTAATCATGTTTTACATAGAATACATCCTATAATTTTATTTCTTTCAAAGATCAAATTCTTAATTTACTCAAAAATATTTTTTGTTTAGAACATCGAAAAAGAAACTAAAATCAGTGAATATTTTTGTAAGTTTCAATCAATCTTCTTTTGAAGTCGTTGGTTTTAGTTTATTTTTCAATTCTCTAAACACCTCAACTAGTATTTTAAGGACACTAATAATCCATGGGAAATTAAAGCAGCCTCCAAGGAAATCAAAATTTAGAGACCATCTTTGAACACTCAATTAATGTAAAACCATTTGGTGGTTTGCACCATATTGTTTTCTCCCACATTTACCTTCACACGAATTTGTCTTGGCTCAATTCAACTCATCCTCTTCCTTCTTACTCGTCCATCCAAATTAGAAGATCCTTGCATGAAATAATTAAGAACTCTGTCGTTGGATTTGGACTATGGAGGAAACTCTTCCATATAGCTTCCTCTCTCTCGTTCACATCTTCCAAGTGCATTGACTCATTTTTTCTCGTCAAATTGTACTAAGACCTCTGAATTTTAAGTTAGAGGCAGAAAATATTTTTGAGTTTTAAAACTTGACGACAGACTCATTGAGCTTTCAATTTCACTCACATAGGACCGCTGAGTTTCAAAATTTGACAAATAGGCTCAAGCTTTCAGTTTTCAATTTGTTCATCTAAGATCTCTTAACTCTGAAAAAAGTGAGGCTATTTAGGAAGTCTTGGTTGAGCAAAGTTGAAAGCTCAGAGAGTATGTCTATAAGTTTTAAAGCTCAGAGGTCCTAGGTGAGTAAAATTGAAAGCTCAGGGACATGTCTGTCAAGTTTTGAAATTCAAAGGTGTGTTTTGCCCCTAATCTAAAACTCAGTGGGTCTTAGTCTAATTTAGTTTTTTTTTCTTTACAGAACTTCTTCCTCTGTCAACTTGGTCATAAGTACACACAAATTTTCAGTATGATTTTCTCACATTCATGTGCTCCAAACAACAACAAACTTCACATTAAAATTCTCTCTAAAGATAAGACATAGGTCTTCTCTTAAACCCGGTTCTTTTTACGGCGAAAAATGCTTCTGATATTGTGTAAGAGTACTAATTTCTTTGAAGAAACCTTCTCTTTTTCTAACTTATGCGCCTTGACGGTTTTCGGGGACGGATTTTGCTTTTGATTAATCTTGAAATGGAGTGGAGAAGATTCTGATGACACCTGCGTTTCAGCCAATAATATTTGAGATGCAACAGCTTCTGAAGTAGCTTTCTTCTTCTGCTCTCTCTCACGCCACCTTTGAAGCTCACTCTCTACTATCTTCCTTGCTGCTTCAGCCATCTCAGCTGTTTTCAAGGCCTCTTGTGTTGATGTCTTTATACACTCAATCTCCTTTTGAGTTACCTGTTGGATAATTATATTATTCCTAATTCTTATTAGATAAGATAAGGGAAATTCAATATTCATAAAGTGAGAGATAAGTGAACAAGTCTAGGATTTAATTGTCCAAATAGGAGTCCTTCAGGTTTAGGATAGTGGGTGAGTCTCAAGTCTATTATAAAAGGAGGCTAAGTTATTGTTTGTAGATACATCAAATCATAAACTTTTAAGTTATATTTGACTTTCTAAATTTCTCTTTATTTTCTCGTTCTAGTGTTGTGTGACTGTGAGGTGTAGTTAAATATTTGCTTTGAAGAGTGTGGGCTATTTTGAGAGAGCATTATATGATGTAAAAATTTTGATATAGTGTTTTCTCTGGTTGTCTTTTGACAATGATTGTGGTTTTTTTACTCTAGTTTGAAGTTTTTCCATGTTAATTCTGCTGTGATGATTGTGCATCTGTTTCATTTTATTTTAATCTCAAGAGAAGAAAAATAATCAACTTATTTTTGTTTTTCCCAACATTACCTCTAATCTCTGAAGAGCCTCATTTTCACTAGCCTTCACAGCTTCAACCTGTGCCAAAGCTGCTGCAACTTTCATCTCTGATAATTTATCAGACTCCTCAACTTTATGGCTTAATGACTCAAACTCCTCAGTTGAGATTGTAATTTTAGCATTAGACTCAGAAGTTAATGAACGTGCAGCACTAGTTTTCTCAGATAAGACCTTAATATGATCAAGAGCGCTTGCTTCTGCTGTTTTTGCTGCTTCTGCTTCTTCCAAAGCTACACTAAGCTTTTTCTCAGCATCTTCTGATGAAATTTTGGTCACTTCAGCTTCCTTCTTCAGTCCAACTGCCTTGGTTTTTGCATCTACGGCTTCCTGTTGGGCAGTTTTGGTTTCGGATGACAACCGGTCCAGGGACGAAATCATTTCCTCAGACTCAGCTCTAACTTTAGACTCTTCTGAAAAGCATGCTTCAAGCTCACACTTACTTTTATGAAGTTGGACATGTAAATTCCCAACCATGGATTCAGTTTCTGATTCTTTCTCTTTCAATTTAGAGCGCTCTCTTTTCACATTCTCCAGTTCCAATTTAAGAGTTTCCACTAAGCTTCTGAGAGAGATTTCCTCTTCTGCTACATTCTGCAGTGACTCTTGAGCATCATCAAGCTTGAAAGTGACACTTTTCACAGAGTCCAAATCCAATGTCTTCTTATTCTCCATTTCCTTTTGAAGAGCCTCAATTTCACTCACTGTCTCAGTCAGCTTCAGTTCAAGATTTTTAGTCGATTCAGGGTCTATAACCTTCTTCAAAGCACACAACTTCTTTCTTGATTCTTCAAAGGTAGCTTTAGATGACTGTCTTAAGACAACTTCCTCATCTGATACCTGTTAGAATAGTTGGTGATATAAGTCTCACATTGAGTAGTTGAAGAATGAAAAAAGTGTTTATACTATCAAAGCCATCAAATCCTCTTTCTAACAATACCTTTGCTTCCTGTTGATGTTCTTGCATAGATGCATGCTTCAACTGCTCAATTGACTCGCTTACGGCCGCGATTTCTCTAGACAGATCAGATGCTCTTTCAGTGTTTGCCTTCATTTCATCTTCTGCTTCTTTTGCTTGCTTGAAAGCAGAAACTCTTTCTTCCAATGATGAATTATAGTCCTGACGAATCTTCCTCAGTTCTTTCTTTGCATCATCAAGTTTTGAAATAACAGATGCATATTCCTTAACAGTAGTTTCTAACTCTTCTTTCAAAACACCATCAATTCCATCAAGTTTTCTGCCACTCTTTGTTTTGCTGAGTATTTTTGCCTGACTCTTTGCAGCTTCCATTGCCTCAATTGCTTGTTCTCTAGATTCGCTTAGTGCTTTTAGCTTTTTCGTAAGATCATCGACTGTTGTTTTGGCCTTTTCAAGTTCCACTAGGGCATCAGCCTTGGTAGTTTCTGCTTTCTTTAGCTTTTCTTCCAACTTGTTCAGCGATTCCTGCGCTAAGTGAAGCTGTGTCTCCTTGGCCAAGATTTTCTGCACGAAACAAGCTCGAAGGAAAAAAATATTAAAAAAAATAAGAGTCAATTTTCCAGCAAACCATGAGAGGAAGAATCAATCTACAGATCAATTTTGGTCTGACCATTAAAATCCTCACAATCCACCCATTTGCTTCCCTTGAGCTTAAGTAAGGGACTAGCTTTATGTTCAGGATACACACATACATGCATGATATGGGACTTTCAAAAATAAACTGTTACAAACTCAATAAGATTTTAGTTTATAACTTATACAATTACAAAAAGCATGATTACCTCTGCAGAATAAGGTTTTGCCATCTTAATGGCAGGTTTTTCCTCAGGGATAGCACCTTCACCAAATAGAGAGACAGCATCTTTAACAGACTTAAAAGGCGGACTGATGTCGATCTCTCCGACCTCTGATTTTCTTGGACTAGGGGACTCAGTATCATTCTGCTGGGAACTAGCCACCATTGTGTGTTTTCTATTTAAATATTATTTAGCATCTAAAGTGAACCTGTTAAGAAAACTTAACTTATGTCACAAGAAAGAAATAGAGAGAAAAGAATTACATAAAAAAATTAACATGTTATACATATTGGTAATCAGAATTGAAAGACAACTTTCAACAGCTATGTTTCAGAATTTAGAGATCTCTTTCTAAATATGCAGAAAGACTTCCACCAAATAAGTATAGATACAGATCTCCATATACCAGATTTACTTTGGGGAAAAAAATAGACAACGGAAAATAAAAACAAGGGAAATTTTTTACTTCAACAATATTCAAATTGCAAATAGCCCCCCAAACTATCAAGCTTTGCAAATAGTCCCCCTGTAACTATGACTTAGTTGTAAATAACCTCATCAACTATCTAATTTAACAAATACCCTCCATAGTTGAAGGGGTTATTTCCATTTTTCCCTAAAAATAATCTATACTTCCAAGTTCATATCCTCCAAAAGAAAAGTAATAAGGAAATCATCCATACAACCAATGAAGGGTTCCAAGGCTGAAGAAATCTATAATTAAAATTTGAGTGTTGTTTTAAATCCAATTCATCACCAAAAAAAGTGTATCTTCCACACATAGCAAGCAAATCTAGTGCATTAATTCTCTCAAAATTAGTATTTACCTGATACTTTTGATAGATACAACATAGTTTTATCAACCAAAGTGGGCATAGTGAACATAAACTGATTCCCCTTTCTGGTTGATAATGTGATGAGATCACCAGTCATAGCATATTCTCCCATTGCAAAAATCATGAAAGCTAATTCTCCAGTTTCAAGATAGATGTGACCCTAAAACATATTGAATGGCAGAGAATAATATTAAAAATCTCGATATACTTGCGAAATGCATTGAAGATGAAAGAAGAGAGGGACCAAAATGCTATCATCTTCAACACAATGTCCATGAGATTGCTGAATTTTCATACGAGAAGTATTAGGCACACACTACACATGGCACAAACTTTAGTCCCTAGAAAAAATGCAAGCCCTTCTATTTGCTTCTCTGACTTTTGGTTTACTATAATTAAGAAAAAGTGATAAATATATATATATATATATATATATACATATATTTTTTTAAGTTGTTGAATTGCTGTGAAAGACTTTTTCTTTTTTCACTTTTCTCTTTTGTTGCTTTCCCATATATTTTGGGTTCTGCACGTGTGGGATCAAAAGCTCCAAGAATAACATGTAAGATAGACATCACTTTCTGATCTTTATTATGAAGTTGACGACTTTATAATCATAAGCTATGACAGAATAGTGCACTATTTATTATTTGACGTCGACGTCCGCAAACAATTCATTCATTCCATAAAATTATGTTTTTTTTTAAAAAAAAAATTCTTTCTCCCTTCTAAATAACGTTTTCATGAAAAATGTTGTCCTCTTGGCTGAACCGTATGCGTTATGAGAAGACATTTAAAATTTTGTTTGATTTCAAAATTAGTAAATTGTATGATATATTTTGTCAAACATATTTTGAATCTATTTAATTCTGTTTTTTTTTGTATTTAAAAATTATTTAGCATATTTTCAAGAGGCCTCCAGTCAATGCAGTTTCCAATTAAGATACTGAAGCTGGAGATTAACGGTACTCTTTTTCAACGGGAGAACCATAAAGAATAAAATACAGTGTTTGAAAGGTGATAAATCAGAGGGAAGAAAACATGTGAGTGGATTTTGCAATCTAAGGGACCAAACTGAAACAAAATGAAACTTTTGAGGTATTAAATTAGAAGAAAATGAAATCAGAGAAATTAAAACATAGTAAAATTAAGGAATCAAGAATTGATAACTCGCTTCTTGAAAAATTGAAATAGATAGTCTAATCCCAAAAAGAATCAAAGAGTATATTCGTTACTCCCTAACAGAAACAAATAATATACTCGTTAGTTCATGAAAAGACTGACGAGTATATCGTTTGGTTACTTCAGAGACTAAACTCTATTTAAATCTTTTAAGAACTGAATTGCTAACTCGATGATCTTTCAAGGATCAAATTGTTAGTTTACTCACTAAGTCACAAATTCACAAATCCCACTCCTGCAACACAAATCCCAATTCATATTGGGCCACCACACATATTGAACAAAATTCAATCAGCAAGCAGTGCATAAAAAGGAAAGTTCCCAATCAATACTCATAAAAAAGAAACAATCTTTTCGGTTCCTCTAAATTAGAAAGAATAAATCAGTTTATGATACAATATACACTAGAACAAGTTTCTCACTGGCTTTTAAAACTTCTCAAGAATGGTTTCCCGCATAATTGGATGTTTACTACAAAGTGAAAACTTAATTCTTTAGATAGAGATTTATCAAGTCAAGTGTGTTCCACTAATTCCAAATACAGATTATTTATAAGAACTAGCCTACAATGCAATATCATTTTCCGGCATCCATACCCGAACAAGTTTGTCATAGAATGAGCAAGTAGCCACTAGCGGTTTCTTCTTCCCGGCACAAACATTTGTTTCTCCCCTCTGCCAGTCTGCTCCATATGCAAGGGAATCATGCTTCTTGTAAGTTTCCAAAACTCGAGCTTCCTCCCCTCTAATGGAAGCAATTGCAAACCCATTGTGCATACAGGCAGCCAAAACCAGGCCTGGTATGTCTGGGTGATGCTTCACCCTCCAAACTCCGCCACCTAAACAGATTGATGTCTCATTAACTGGTTTTGAGATCGATCTCAGATCCCATACCCTCAAGTATTCGTCGTAGCTGCCAGTTAGTAAGCTATTTGGGTCATGGGGACTCTTTGCAATGCAACAAACACCCATCTGATGGACTTTCGAGTTCTGGAACACCATCCGGCTCGGGCTATCGCGCAAATCCCAACAGCTGAACTTACAATCATCGGAACCGGTATATACCAGATTTGGTTGGTGGCAATCGAAGGAGGTTGTCCATAGTTCAAAATCATGTGCCTTCCAGTTTTCTTGTACTTCCAACTTGGAATCCGAGAGAGAAACAACTGATACAGAACCATCAGAGAGCCCCACTACAATGGATGTGGCTGAAGAGTTCCAGTCCAGGTACAGGCACATAGAACTGCTGATTTTTTCACTGGTTACTTCTTTTAGACAAATCCCTTCCACAGAATCAATAGCAAATCTAATAAATATGTGAGAAAGAAAAGGAAATGAAAGAATTCCACCTTAAATACAAGAAAAAACAGATAAAGGCTAAACCTATTACTGAATTCCAGTATCTCTAGACAAATCTGCTAGATTTCTTAATAAGGCACATCTATATATGAACAAGAGACTTCGGTATGTGAAGGATAATGGCAATTTACTATATTAGATTTTTTCAAGATAGTCATTCCTCCAAAATTGTCCAATATCACACCCAGCCAAATATTTGTATAACTGCAAATTTATGAAAAAAAAAAAAAAGACACAAGAAGTAGCATTGTAATATTCAGCACCAAATAAAGTAATAAAATTTTCCATTTTGTATGGCCAAAAATAAAATAAACAAATAATCAGATACAGCTGATAATCCTAGAAATACCGAAAATTGGGAATCAAACCTAATACAAAGACCCCATAGATATCAAATAATGCCAACTAGTCAAGGAAGCTTTTGAGATTATATGTCCCAATTACAGAATATATCAAGATTTACTTTTAAGTACTTTCATAATGGACTGTGTGTGTATTTGTGTGTCTTCTCGGGACTTTTAATGGTTGACTTATCAAATATGAACTGAACTATTGTTTCCTGTATTTTTTCTGCATTTTCCAATACAAAGGGAGGTGGAATTCACAAAAAAGATTGAATCTATACCATCAGATCCTTTACAACAGCCCTCCAGCATTTGTATTGTCAGGTACCCATCGGCATCAGCTTGGGCCAAAAAGTTATTAGCATGTCCGCCAGGCGGATTCCACTTAATGTCAAATATCCCAGAAGTCTCCACTTTATAAGCCAAGTCAAGGCGACCTATGTCCACATCAACGTTGAAGAGCAAAATGTTTCCGTGTCGACTTGGTTGATCACCTTCTACTAGATTGTAAGTGGAAGCTGCTAAAACATTGTGGTATGAATTGTGTGGACAAAACTCCACAGCGTCAGCATTATCATCTAAATAGCAATTTGCTATATCCATGATCTTGTGGTTGCCAAACAAGTTTTAATGTAACTTCATGCTACAAGACAAAAGTTATGAAACATTAGAGCATTTTATAAAATAGACATGGATCACGTTTGAAACAAATGTAAAGGACAGTCTATCAGAAAAATAGATGAAATGAGAAAAAAGTTAACAACTAAAGTTGTAAATTTAGCTTTAAAAACAAATGTTATACAAGTATACAGAGACAAAAATTCTACCCATTTTCCTAGCTTGTTCATAACTAGATCAAGCTGAGTACCCAAAAACAGCATATTTACTCTTACAGTAAGATAAGACGATTACCTTTAAAGGAAAAGATAAACTATTGTTTTAAAAAACTTGAGCCTATTAACAGGAAGCAAGTGAAGCCACACTAATTGCAACTACAAGCTTCAATGTAAAATTCAATAACCAAACCAGCTCATCAATGTATTAAGAAATTCAAACATTCATAGTTTTACCCAATAGCTCAGTACCAAAAAAAAACAAAAGATATATAAATATAGGGAAACTAGGCATACTGCCACTCAAAATTTAAAATTTGCATAAAAAATATAAATCCAAAGCCACCAAATTTGAACAAGGTAAGAATTACCTTTTATAGCAGGCTAGCTGCCTTATTATTTAACAATCCAAACTTTCAGCAAAGGAAAAAAGACAATAAATGATTTTTAAGCAAACAGTCAACCAAAATCAACAGACAAAATTTCATAAAGGCATGTACTCATACATTTAAAACTTTTGAAGTCCATCATAAATTGGCGTTTCTTCTGTTGAAATTCTCAGCTACTAACTACCAGATATAATGGAATTTATAAATGTGGTTACAATCCTACAAAATATCCTACACCAATCCAAGTTTGAAATCAAATAGAATGGGTCATGAGCAGAATCGAAACATGTTCTCAAATCAACTTAACCTGAGTTATTGACATTGTTTCAAACCACCAATTCATCAAGTTTATTCAAAAGCAACAGCAACCCATGGGATCAAACCTATCACTAATCCGAAACCAAACAAAAAAAATGGATGTAGCTACAATCCATCATAAAAACAAATTCTTAAACTACTTCGAGCAGCTGCCAAAAGTTTACAGAAAGAAGAAAATCTAAGAAATAAGATGGTCATATAGAGAAAAATAAATAAAAATACCTCTCCTTAAACCCAGAACAGCAGCGGCTAAAATTGCAGAGACGAGTGCTTTAGCCGCTGCGTGCTTTGTTTCTTGGTGCCTCTCTTCTCTCCGGAGTCTAAACTCTTTCTCGTGCTCACTTTAATGCTTTTCTGTTCATGTGGAAAGTATTTTTTTTAATCTTTAACTTTCGGTGAATTTTAATTCCCTGTTTTAAGTTTAGGTCAAAACCTCATTTCGTTAGTTCCATTTTGTCTTAAATTCTTTTGAGAAAACCTATTTTTTGGTCCTTGAAGTGTTACTGAGTCAACGATTTAGTCCCTGAATTGTAGAAAAATATAAATCAATCCTTGAATTTTACACCATCATCAACCTTTTGGTCCCTAAATTGTAGGAAAATACGAATCAGTCGTTGAATTTTACACTACCATCAACCTTTTGGTCCTTGAATTATAGAAAAATACGAATCAGGGACTAAAAGGTTGACAGTGGTATAAAATTCAGGGACTGATTCGTATTTTTCTACAATTCAAGGACCCAAAGGTTGATGGTAGCGTAAAATTCAAGGACTGATTCGTATTTTCTTACAGTTCAGGGACGAAAAGATTGTTGGTGGTGTAAAATTCAGAAACTGATTCATATTTTCCTACAATTCAATGACTAAATTGTTGACTTAATAACAACTCAGAGACCAAAAAGTAGGTTTTCTCAATTCTTTTCTTGTTTTGTTTTGGTTTTTAATCTTTTCCATTTGTTGTATCCTTAGTCTAAAATATGATTTCATCTAGTTTTCATATCATTTTCTATTGGCTTAAGTACACTTTTGGTCCCTTAACTTTCGCAAAGGTCTCAATTTGGTCCCCTAACTTTTTTTGTTGCAATTTTGGTCCCCTAACTTTCGCAAAGGTCTCAATTTGGTCCCTTAACTTTTTTTGTTGCAATTTTGGTTCTCTAACTTTTGAAAGCGTCTCACTGTTGGTCCCAAGTGAACTTTTTCCATCCATTATCTGCTGTTAGTGTCGATCTGGCAAGCTGAGTTGGCTAATGACGTGACAAATATGGGTGAAGTGGATTAAAAAAGGACCATTATGCGAAGATGTTTTCATGACTTGGAAGAGCACTTGGGACCAATAGTGAGACGTTTTCAAGAGTTAGGGGACCAAAATTGCAACAAAAAAAGTTAGGGGACCAAATTGAGATCTTTGCGAAAGTTAGGGGACCAAAATTGCACTTAAGTCTTTTCTATTCAAAGTGTAAGTTTTGTCTCATATCTTTTGCTCAGTTTCCAATGTGGTTCTATATCTTTTTTTGTTGCACTTTTGGTCCCTATCTTTGGGTCAGTTCTCAATATGATCCCATATCTTATTTTTGTTGCAAATTTAGTCTCATATATTTAGGTCAATTGCAAAATTGGTCTTACATCTTTGGGTCAGGTGCATAAGTGGACTTATATCTTTGCAAAAAGATCAACTAACGGTTGATCCTTGTGCGAAGATATGAGACCAATTTTGCAATTTGACCAAAAGATATGGGACCAAAAATGATAAAGGACCAAAATTGAGACCTTTTGCAAAGATATGGGACCAAAAGTGTTAAAAAAAAGATACAACACTAAATTGGGAACTTACTCAAAGATATAGGACCAAATTTGTACTTTGACCTAGTTTTAATGATTTTTTTCTATAAAGTGCATGCCTTTTAAAGAAAAAAATATAATAATCCTACTTGAAATAACAGAAAACTATTAAAAGACGCGGCTCTTGAAAGAAAATAAGAAATTGTTGATTAAGTATTTTTTTTAAATGCTTTACAAATGATTGAGTTAATCCAGAAATTACGAATCTTGAAATCGTACAATACGAATTCATGAAGTTCTTCTTACTTCAATCTCAATTGGATTGCTATCAAAGCTTTCAGAAGAAGGTATTTAGCTTTATATTACTCTACATCTCTCTTCGATTCTGTGTGTATATATATATATATATATATATGTTGATGATGCATTCATTTTCATGGTCGCCGAGAAAAGAAAAAAAAAATTATTATCGAAAGTTCCAAATCTCACTCTTGTGCATTATTCACAAACATAAATCTGGGCAAAATTAAAGGGAAACCTTTTTATTTTTGTTGCATAAAAACATATATGTATCGATCTCACAGACTTAGTTATTTTCTTTGATTTCTTTTTTCGTTTCAACTTTTTTAATTAAGAGTAGAATTTTGGTTGAGCTTAACTAATTAAGGGTCTTGATTCAGGACTTGAAAATACAGTTGTTTTCTAGCTTAATTAAGAGTCTTGGTTTGACATATAGGCTCAATGAAAACACTTAATAGAAATACTTATAAATTGCCTATTAACAATATCCTCCTATTGACAATAAGATTTAAATTCACAACCTTGTAAATTATGAAAATGCATCATTTAACTTCGGCATTCAACTTTATACAGTGGTTAACAGTAATTAAACAACTTAATTATTATATGCCCCATACTATTCTAACTCAAAAGTATCATTCACGTCAATTTCTCAAAAGGAAAACTCCCAGAAATTAAATTGATGTTATTTAATAACTTTGGGATATAGAGAAGAGAATCCTCAGAAAATCAAGTTTTTTTTTGTTAAGATATGAATTGAAACTTTAATATAATTAATTAATATTGTTTTGATGATGTAGAAATGAAGGTGGGTTTGGGCAGTTTGGCCATAGTTGTGGTAATATTTTTATGCAGGCAGCATTCAGTGGTTGGGATAAGATTTGTGATAGACAGACAAGAATGCTTCTCTCATCAAGTTCAATATGCAAAGGACACAGTTCATGTTTCTTTTGTTGTCATTAAGGTTGATGCATCTTGGCAACAAACTACAGATGGAATAGACATTGTGGTAAGCACACACAGTATATGTTAATTAATTATAGCCAAAAAGCACTTTTAATTTAGGCAAAAGTACCCATTTTGTCCCCAAACTTTACACCTGCTGTCAATTTCGTCCCCAATCTTTCTTTGCTGTTAATTTTGTCCCCGAACTTTACACATGCTGTCAATTTCGTCCCCAATATTTTTTTGCTGTCAATTTCGTCCCTAATCTTTCATATTTTGGTCAATTTTATCCTTTACTCTTACTTTAGCCAAATATTGACGACAAAATCTATGTGACTAACGATATATAATGTAAAATTGATAGAAAAAGAAACTCAAATCCTAACTTAGATTCCAAAACAGGATGCAGTCTGTCGTTAATTTATTAAAAGAAGTTAGTCAAAAGATAAAATTGACGAAAATGTGAAAGATCGGGGACGAAATTGACAGTTGATGTAAAGTTTGGGGACGAAATTGACAGCAAAAAAAGATTGAGGACGAAATTGACAGTTGGTGTAAAGTTTGGAGACGAAATTGACAGCAAAAAAAGTTTGGGGACGAAATTGACAGTTGGTGTAAAGTTTGGGGACAAAATTAGTACTTTTGCCTTTAATTTATATATAATATTGAAATGTGTGAGGAGATCGAATTATTGACTCAAAGTGGTGCATTTGTTAATTTAAAAGGTGACAGGACCAAGTGGTGAGAAAGTTCAAGAACTTAAGGACAGGACAAGTGAAAAGTTTGAATTTGAGGCCAAAAAAGAAGGGCTCTATCGTTTTTGCTTTATCAACAGGTCTCCTTACCATGAAAACATTGATTTTGATGTATACGTTAGCCACTTCTCCTTCCATGATCAGTATGCAAAAGATGGTACGTTAAATTGCTTAATAAACATCTAATTAAGGACCAAATTGTACTAATTAATTAAGCTTCTAATTATCTATGTATGTATGTTATTGTGCAGAGCATTTCAATCCTTTGTTACACCAAATATCCAAGTTAGAGGAAGCTCTTTACAACATTCAGTTTGAACAGCATTGGCTTGAGGCACAAACTGAACGCCAAGCAATAGGTATACCGTATATATATAATGTTGCATGATGTTTTAATTTTTCAGTATTTGAGATTTGAGATTTGACATTAAATGTAATTAAATACATGCAGTAAATGATGCATTGAGCAGCAGAGCAGTTCAGAAGGCAATTTTTGAGTCAGCAGCACTAATTGGTGCCAGCCTCCTTCAAGTTTTCCTCCTACGACGCCTTTTTGAACAAAAGATTGGAGCATCAAGAGTCTAATAAACTCTCTAAACAACAATCAAGTATATATTAATTTATTTTCTTTCTTACATGTGGATATATACATTGTAACATTATATATATTACATATATATGAAGGTTGGAGAGTGTGTTATATATGTAATTAACCATGTTGCTCTGATTTCTTTACTTCCTATTGCTGCTTCATGAATGCTTTTTCATCTGACTATACTAAAAAAATAAAACCAAAGTTCTATGCTGCAAGACAAACCACTCAATACAAGCACAATGGAATTTACAAGTTTATATTAAGTTTATAGTCTGTCAAATTTTGAAGTAGTGAGGATTCAAATTTCTTGTTTTCTAATATATATGCCTTAATTAAGTCCTTAATTGTTCTTTTCTTACTAGTTAAAATTAGCTACTGATTTTCTGATACTGATAGGCGCAGTCTGGGTTTGGTAAATGTTTCTATATATATATTAAAGCTGTATGTAACTCGTGTTTGTTATATATGGTGACTTTCAGTTTCACTTAATTTGACACCCATTCATAGACAGGCCCTTGATTTTGAACGAAGATTGTTCCGGGAACAAGTAAGTTCGATATTGGAGGTTTAGAATTGTTGGGAATATGCACGAAAATTATAGGATAGAATTTAGTTTGAGTTGCATCACAAGAACACTGTCTTTAAGAGTTTATTTCGTAACCTCTCAGTAAATTAGGAAGCGGTACTCTTCAGGATTAAACAAACTCAAGACATAAAGCATTATAAAATGAGAGTTTCAAGCCATAAATATCATAAAATAATATTCACAATTTCAGGTAAGCCATAAATATCAGAAAATAATATTCACAAATATAAAATTGATTTGTCAGTTTTCAACTACGATTGTCCATTGGTGGCTCATGCTTGTGTGCGCGAGACCTTCCTTCATCTCTACTTGGTTACCTCTCTTTTCACATCTTAATATATATACACTTAACTCATCCATAAACTATGCAATGTGAGACTTTTACTTGACACACTATAATATTATAATATATATATATAATATTCCCAACAAGAACAAACAAAAAACTAAAAAAAATCAACAAAGAAACAAGCCAAAAGTAGTAATTTTGTCCACAAACTTTACACCAACTGTCAATTTCGTCTCTAATCTTTTTCTACTATCAATTTTGTCTCCAATATTTTGCATTTTGGTCAATTTTATCTTTTGACTAACTTTTTTCAATAAATTAACTACAGATTACATCTTATTTTTCAATCTGAGTTAAGATTTGAGTTTCTTTTTCTATCAATTTTACATTACATATCATTAGTCACATAGATTTCATCGTTAATATTTGACTAAATTAAAAGTAAATGATAAAATTGACCATAATGTGAAATATTAGAGACGAAATTGACAGTAAAAAAAAAATAGATTGAGGACAAAATTAACAGTTGATGTAAAGTTTGGGGATAAAATTAGCACTTTTGCTAAGAAACAAAATCAAAACAAACAACAATTAGATCTAAATAAGAGAACCAGTCATTAGAAATTTCTTAATATTAGAAGTAAAACACTTTGAATAAGAACTGGGCAAGATAAGAAAAATTAAAGCTCTAAGGGTCATTTTGGTCTTAAATGTATGCTTTAATGTTCATTTTGGTCCATTATATTTCAAAATGTTCAAATTAGTCCTAAATGTTGGCAAAATGATTCATTTTGATCCTAAAATATTGGTAAAATGTTTCATTTTGATCCCAAACTATTGAATTTGGTCATATTTCTCTCGTATCTCATTTCAAGTTCAAAGGACTTGTTAAAAGGAACTCATAACTCTGAATTCGTCGCATTCGAATTTGAAACGAAAGATATATGATCAACTTTGCTTGTTTGACCATGAAACGAGAGGTTTACTTTTAGGACCGATTTGACCTCGTTTGCTAATAGTCCCAACGGGATAGAGAAAGTACTCTTCGAGAACAATTTGTAGCTCTAAACTCGTCACGTTTGAACTTGAAACAAGCCATATTCAATAGTTGGGACCAAAATGAAACATTTTGTAAACATTTAGGACCAATTTGAACATTTGGAAACATAATGGACCAAAATATAATGAATATTAGGGCATACATTTAGGACCAAAATGACCCTTTAACCAAAATTAAATTTAAATAAAATCAAAATATGTTCTTAAAAAACTTAGAAGAACTGTATTATATTGAGTGTTAACTTTATTTTTATTTGTTTAGTATAGTGAAGAAATATTGATGAATTAGCAATCAGAAGTAAATATAAATAAGAGTAAATTGGTTTCAGATCGCATCCTTTCCATGCTAATGTATAATAAGTGTATAATCATCTTCATCTCATCTCAGATCGCATGAAGAACACAAAATGATTTCAGATTGCTAGAAGTCTAGGAGCTTCTAGTTCAATGGAATAAATATGTAATTTCGCCTTTTAATAATGTGAATTTTTTTTAAATAAAAAAGTTCTATTATTATATTTTTTAAGAAATTTAATTTTGATATTTTTATTTTATTTTTCTTGTAATTTTTTTAATTTATAATTGTAGAAAATTACTAAATCCTATCTACTACTTTCTCTCTTTCATTATCTATACAGTTACTCAAATATCAAGTTTCACATGTTTGTTTCTTATTTTTTAATTTTTAATTTAATTATTTTTGACTGACTAGAAGGGTCCTCACACATATAATATAGTATAAATATAGATATAGATATTTAAAAAAAACAACATCAGATTTTTCTGTTAACATTTTTAGCACTATAAAATATTAGGATAAAATTAAATTCCTTTTAAAACATAATGGCTAGAATTGACTCAAATAAAATATGGAGGACAAAATAAAATATAAGGGACGAAAATAGTACTTTGTAATTAGAACTTCATCCAAAAAAGTAAAAATAAAATATATTTTTAAGATTTGTGCATGAATTAGTGTTTTTAATTGATTAATAATAGGTCAAAGTATATTTTTGGTCCTATAACTTTTTTTTGTTACACTTTTGGTCTCATATCTTTTGGTTAAGTTACAAAATTAGTCCTACATTTTTCAAAAAGTTTAACCGTCAGTCCCACCTCATCCAAAGATATGAGATCAATTTTACACGTGACTCAAAGATATAAGGTCAATTCTGCAACCTTAATTAAAGATATGAGACCAATTCTGCAACATGACCCAAAGATATGAGACCAAAAGTATAACGAGACCAAATCTGCAATTTGAGCGAAAGACATAGGACCAAAAGTGTAACAAAAAAAAAGTTATGGGACCAAGTTGAGACCTTAGCAAAAGTTATAGGATCAAAAGTGCACTTTTACCTTAATAATATATATGTGTGAATATATACAGATCTATTCAATGAGATGTAGAAGTTGACACAATTGTTGATCTTTAACTGAATAAGAATTTATTAAATGCTGAAAATTCAACACCTATAGTAGATATTTTTGGAATTAGGTGAAGAATCTTCTACTTTTTAAGGATTAAACTCTTTTAACTATTGTTAAATGGATGCATCAACTCTCAATTATGGTTTTACGTGGAAGTCTAACCTAACAATCTGACATTGTTCATTGGATGGTTGCGTCAATCTACCCATTTTGCAAGCAATTAAAGCCCTTTTACAAATCTCTGTCTTCGCTCATAAGTTGCTTTCGTTTTCATTATTTCTACTTCTAGAACCATAGATAGAACATTATAAAGAATACGTTAGGAAAATTATAAGAGTGTAATACAAAATTAAATAGGAACTTTGGAAGAAAAAAATTATTTTTAATAAAATGACATAACAGAATAAAGATATGGTCAAACAGTGAAATTAAAGATGGCTTTGAAATTATATTTTAAATTAGGAATAGTTTTCAAGATAGAAATTACATTTGAAGTAGATTTCCATATCCTAGGAGCTTCTACTGATAATATTTTTCTTAGAGCAATTATGGATAAAAATCTATAACGGAAGATTCGAAGAATTTTACATGTTACCTTGTAGCCAAAAATAATAGTAATAAAGGGGCATCCCTTCACATATTTAATATTTTTCCATAAAATTTCTAAAAAATACAATAGATAACAAATTTCCTTTTGTTATGATAGAAAAGAAAGTATAAAGAGAAATAATATAAAAGTAATTTATGAATAGAGCAAGTAAGGTTTTTTTCTTCTTTTGAGTAAGTCTCAAAAGTTAGTTTATCTCAAAACTCTAAATATTATATTTAGATATTCAAAATATATTTTACAATCCTTGAAACTTTTCCCAAATTGCAGTTTTGCCCCTACCAGCCGTCTTTATCGTGTCGTTTCCTTGAGTCTTCGCTTTCCTCTCTGCATTTCCGTTTTTCTTCTTCTTCTTCTTCTTCTGCCTCGGCCATCGTGACCGCGTGAAAAACGAGAGCTACCAAGTCAAACTTTCACAATTGCTTCATCTTGTAGCATCTCATATACCTGAAAACACAATTCAATCGGCCATCTCAGCCATCATCAGCGAGCTACGTTGCCTTCTGTAGCCAGCATTTCGTTAAGAAACGGAGGAATACGACGCGGTTTTCTTCTGCTCTTCGTGGGTGGTGTGTTGTTTTCCCAGTGAAGAAACAAAGGGGTGAAACTCGTGGATTTGGGTTCGTTCTTTTTAATCTTTGGGTAAGTTTTGATATTTCTTGTTCTCTCAGTTTCTCAACTTAATTGGTGATGGGAGGGATTGGACAATCTTGCAAAACAAGCAACGATCACCGTTTGAAAATCTGGATATTGGTGTTCTTAGTAGATACCTCCGATGGTATTGTGATCTTTGTTACCCACCTTTTGAAACTGAAATCTGAATCTTCTAAATGAATTTCTGAACTCAAGATTTCAAATGGGTAATTGCAACCACAGCCTACGGATCGAATGTAAGGATAATGGGGGTTGTGGTGTTCCAGTTTGTTCTCTTCAATTGAAGTAGTATTTATACTACCTAAATCATATGATCGCGAGATTTGGCTTCCAAATCGATCCTCTTAGCTTAAAATGTAAATCGGTAATTTATAGGTCTGACTTGAGTTGAACTAGAAATTAAACTAGAAATCCTAATACCTACCGTTCGAGATTGTAAATTCTAACTCGTGACGTGCTATCCAAATTTCACACCCCCCAATTTGAAATTCAAACTCAAAATTTAAGTGTCCGAATTTTAAAATTGATTTAGGGATGGGCATTAAGCTCGGAATTGTAAATCTAGTTTAAGATCATTTTTGGGCATGTGTGTTTGTAACTGTAACTATTTTTGCTGTCAAGTGCTGCAACTTTCTTGATCATGATAGGCATATTTTAGCTTGAGTTTTGTGATGAGATTGTGCTTTGATTACTGCTGTCCTTGCTTCAATTATCCTTGATCATGATAAGCAAGTTTTTTTTTGTGGTGATATGAGCTGACATTGCTGTCCTGTTTGTCACCATGTTTTGCTATTCCTTAATGTGTTAATTTAGCTTGAAATTGTGAATTAAATATTCAAATTGGGACATAAGGTTGTCTTTTACTGCCCTGTTTTGGCATCTTTTAACAGGCAATTTAACTTTGATTTGCATGGAATTTTGTTCTAAATGTTGTCCAAATTGCTCACTACTTTTGGATGCACATTGACATGCAATTTGACTTGAACTTACACATGAAATCGGTTCCCAAAATTTTCAAAACGTGCTTCTCTGTTTTGGTGCCCTTTGAAAGAGATCTGACTGGATTTGTTAGCTTGATGGTATTGTTTGTGGTGCGAGTCTCTAGTGAGAGGCTGAATTGACGATAATATAATGGTGCAAGCACTAGGCTGCCCATTGAACTGTCCTTGGAAATTGTGTATATTCACCAATCAGTTGCTGAATTGAAAATAGTCAATCTTTATCATTGTTGGTGCATGGTATAATGGCTATGATAGTGTTCAAGTTGAGAATGATTCCTAAGACCTCATGTGGCCTGTGTTTCCTTATGATTTGGTTGGTTTGGACATATCATATAGTTGACGGTTAGTGTTGAAAGTTATTTTGGTAAACGGTTATTTTCACTTTTGATTTTTGATTGGTTATCTGCGTAGATTATCTCTTTAGCTTATGGAAGTTGAGGTTTCTTTTCAATTTTCTTGTCAGTCATGCGCCTGGTTTTGTGTCATGACATGTTTGATACATATGTAAGGATAAACTTATCAAGTCTTGAAGTTGATTGTATGTCTGCAGTTTATATAATAATATTATTATGAGTGATTTCATGAATATGAATCTCAATTTGAAAAAAGTATACTGATTTTAAAATTTCTCCAAGTAAACATATTCAAGTTCAAGGATTGACATATCTTATAGGAACAAGAATAAGGATCAATTTTGTTACTTAAGTATGAGAATATTGTTTTCTCCAAACTTGAAGATAGAAATTATAATACCCCATTTATTATTTGTTTGATACTACTAATGAGCTTATCATATTTTTACATTATATCATAAAAAATATATAGAAAAGAAGTATCTAATTTTTGTTGATGCACATATTGATCTTTGTATAGATTGTCTTTGGACCAAAATGATCCGGTGATGGAAAGAGACAGCCATCAATGTCTCCCCCAAATTTTCATCTCCGTACCTATTCTTTGAAGCTTTGTGCATCAATATTTTTTCATCCAAACATTTAGTTTCAAAGGCAAAGGTAATTTCCCCTTCCCTGTACTCAAGAAATACCTTCTTTTAGCTATATTCCTTCATTTAATTTGTTGTGACAGGAAAGATCCGGCCTACTATTGATATTTTGTCAATATTATAGAGTTTCCATGAATTGTATGAAAATAATTACTTGCTGTAATTCAAAAACTTGAAATTGATTTCCTCTGTTTATTCTGTCTGTTTACTTCTGTGCTAAATTCCAAACTGTTTGGTTTCAGTTCATATTCGATTGAAGCAGAACATCCTTGGAATATTTCAATTTCAATATATCTGAGAACACATCTGTTTTGCATCATCAAGTGTGAGAATTCTGTGCATTAGCTTATGGATAATTATGGGTCTTCATCACCACACCGTTATCCAGACCCATATGGATACCGAAATAACCCTTCTGTTCCTTATCCACCTCCAGGTTCAGACCCAGCAGCACCTCCTGCTTACCCATATCCATCCATTCATTCACATTCCTTTAACTATACCTATCCCCCACCTCCCGGATCATCCCCTTCAGGCCCCCATTTTGGTCCCTTAGACTATAGCCGGCCTCCTCCACCAGTAGACCATAGTCATTACCCTCCATCACCAGACTATGGTCATCCCCATCCACCGGCTAACTTTAACCATTCCCGTCCACCAGCAGACTTCAGTTATCCCCCTCCGTCATCCTATTCTGCACCTCTCCCTTATCCTTATCCTTATACATATCAAGCTCCTCCAGGGATTCATGGGCCTTCTCAGCCTGCCCATCTTAGTAGTTTTCAATATGGATCATCTCATTACCCTTCCCAACCAATTGAGGCAAACCCATCTTATGAAGTCCGACCTCTGGTCCATTCACGTACAAATAGCTTCTCTAGTCTCAGCCAGCATGGGAGCCCAAGTACTGCAGGAGGTACATCTTTACAAGCCAGTAATAGTTTCAACAGTTCTCAGAGTTCTGCATACCCTCCTCTGGATGATCTCATGAGCAATGTTCACTTGTCTGATAATCATCAAACTCCTCATGCATCACCCTCTGCACCTGTTGTGCAGCATCTAGGGCATTCCATTTCAATTCCAAACCAAGATAGGAAAGAGGATTTTTATGGTCATCCAAATAACTCCTTCTCAGGATGGGGATCCTCCTACTCTGGTCGGGTAGATTCATCTAAACTCTCATCTGTTTCAGGCTCATTTAATGATTCAATTCATAGTCAGAGTGTGCAGATTGTTCCATCACATAATGTAGGGTCATTGAAAGTTTTGCTCCTGCATGGTAATTTAGATATATGGGTTCATGAAGCCAGAAATCTTCCAAATATGGACATGTTCCATAAAACTTTGGGGGATGTGTTTGGTAGATTACCTGGGAATATGGGTAACAAAATTGAAGGAACTATGAGTAACAAGATTACAAGTGATCCTTATGTAACAATTTCAATATCCAATGCTGTAATTGGGAGGACTTTTGTGATTAGCAACAGTGAAAATCCTGTTTGGAAACAGCATTTCCATGTTCCTGTTGCACATAATGCTGCTGAACTGCACTTTGTTGTTAAAGACAGCGATGTTGTAGGCTCACAGATCATTGGCCTTGTGTCAATTCCTGTGGATCAAATATACTCTGGGGAAAAGGTTGAGGGGACCTATCCTATCCTTAATAGTAGTGGGAAGCCTTGTAAGCAAGGTGCTGTCTTGAGCTTATCAGTTCAGTACATCCCAATTGAGAAATTGAGCATTTATTGTGAAGGAGTTGGAGCAGGGCCAGACTACACCGGGGTTCCTGGCACATATTTTCCTTTGAGGAAAGGTGGAATTGTTACTCTTTATCAAGATGCTCATGTTCCAGATGGCTGCCTCCCCAACGTGATACTTGACCGAGGGATGTATGTTCATGGAAAATGTTGGCGTGACATCTTTGATGCCATACGTCAAGCTCGGCGTTTGATCTATATTACAGGGTGGTCAGTATGGCACAAAGTTCAGTTGGTACGGGATGCTGGTAATCCATCTGGTTATACCCTTGGTGATCTTTTGAGGTCCAAGTCACAAGAAGGAGTCAGAGTTCTTCTCCTTATTTGGGACGACCCTACATCAAGGAACATTCTTGGTTATAAAACGGTGAGCAATGCAACTTTTTTGCTATGATATATCTTTCATTTCAGTGTTTGGCATGACAGTAAGACTTAATCTGAATGTTCACATTTTCTACATAAGTTGAAAACTGTAACTAGTTTTGAATTGTGTCAATAAGAAACATTGGCACGTGAATTTTTTAAACATCAAATTAAAATGGGAAATGGAAAACATTACTTAAAACGCGAAATGTTATTCAGGAGTAAATCATACTTTTCTATAAGTGAAATGCAGAAGTGGGGACATTAGCATCGTAAATAAGATGTAATTGCTTCTCTTAATTTCTCCTACTAAGTTTTGTTTATGTTTATTCCTTGGTTGATGGAAACCCTGAATATTAAATAACTGAGCTAAGAAATGTATCATGAAAAGTGATATTCTTAAAGTTGGATCTTTAGCTTAATATCTACAATGAGATTCAAACCAGCATGACAAGTCAAATTTTTATTGATTACATCTAGTTGCTAGAAATAAAAGTTAATGACTAAATTGTATTAACCTTTATTAAGATTTAAACAGTTACACTCATCTCCCCTGAAAATATATATGTATATATATATTTGCAGACAAGTAGACTCATAGCACAGCTGTTCATACAAGTATGAAATTGTAGGTGAAGGAGATGTTTTTTTTTTCCTTAATTGAAACAATAGCAGAGGTGACTGTAATTTAGTTTGTTTAAATTTAGTTAAATAAATTTCTCCTATGCTATATTTATACTGTTTCATGCAGAATCTATGAAGTTTACTTTATTTCAAGTAAGATAAAATTCTTGAAACTGTCTTCTAAATTTATTTTATTATATTTTTTTTGTTATATGATTTTCTCATCTATGCAAAATTCTTCTACTTTTCGCTCAGGATGGTGTCATGGCAACTCATGATGAAGAGACTAGACGATTTTTCAAACATTCTTCTGTACAAGTGTTGCTTTGTCCACGTATTGCAGGAAAACGGCATAGTTGGTACAAGAAAACGGTTAGGTTTGATGATTTCTGTGCTTATTGATGTAATTTATTCACTTCGCGCAAAAATTGAGAAAAAATTGTATAATTGTGTTGTTTATTTTTTTAACACCCGGTCTTTCTTGAAATTGCATTATTGGGAATTTGGAATTATTTAGATGGTTACCCTGTTATTGTATCTTTTTTTGTTATATATTTTCTCTCTTTATGTTAATAAATTTGTATTTTATCTCCCCGGCACCCAAAAGAAAATGAAAACAAAAGAGAACAACCTTGGCTCGAACTCTAAAGAGCCTTCCAATCCTTCGGAAGTACTCCAGGGACACCCACCTAAATATTTGTAGAAACCCTCAAGGAAGACATAAAAAAGATACTCTCCTAAAGATGTGGCTGAAGGATTTGGGAACACACTATAATTCTTTTCTAACCAATTTTTTGTATTCTGTATTTTTATAGAATGTGTTCTCGTGTGAAACTTTAACTTTCTGGTTTTCATAATTCTGACAATGTTTAGTTTTGGCAGTTGTTATGTCTACCTGGTTGCCTATGCATACTTCTACAATTTTAGTTTTTAGTTTTTCATTGATTTTCTTGTTCTAATTATCAGGAAGTTAGTACTATATATACACATCACCAGAAAACTGTAATCGTGGATGCTGATGCTGGAAATAGTAGAAGAAAAATTGTTGCATTTGTTGGTGGACTTGATTTGTGTGATGGGCGATATGATAGTCCTCGACATCCTCTCTTTAGGACACTCCAGACACTGCACAAGGATGACTATCACAACCCTACTTTCACGGTAAGTCTCTTAGTTCTGAACTCTATATAGTCAAGACTAACTTAAAGTTTCTATTTTACCTTTCATTAGACGTGATAAATGGCAGCAATGTAGAAAAAAATAACAAGAAGAATTCCAAAAGATTGATAAGCTTGTTCCCATCAATTTTATTTTATGGTGTGGTTTTAGACTGCTGCATGCTTTGAAGTTTGAACTATAAAATGTTTTTGCAATTAGCACCTTTAGTGAGATGCTAATAGCTATTTTAAAATTGTTATTTCCATCTACCAGGCCCTTAGATGTTTGAAGTTAATCAAATTTGACTCCTTTTTAGCTTTGCCTGTAAAAATCACAAATGTATGCTAGAGATGGTCAAACAATTTATATCACCATGGAATCTTAGCTTGAAACTATCAGGCATGGTTTTGAAGTCGTAATATTTGAAGCAAGCAGACCAATTTATTCCATAGTATGGGTTATTATTATGTGACAGGGAAATGTTGGTGGTTGTCCACGGGAGCCATGGCATGACTTGCATTCTAAAATTGATGGTCCAGCAGCATATGATGTCTTGACAAACTTTGAGGAGCGCTGGTTAAAAGCCGCAAAACCTCATGGGATAAAAAAGTTGAAAACTTCATATGATGATGCTTTGCTTAGACTAGAAAGAATTCCAGACATTGTTGGCATGTTTGATGCTCCTAGCGTTGGCGAGAATGCTCCTGAAGGTTGGCATGTTCAGGTAATTATTTTGTCAATAATGAATATGTACTTAGCTTTTCTACAACCACTTAAATTATTTCGGAATGCAGATATTTCGATCCATTGATTCAAATTCTGTTAAGGGTTTTCCAAAGGATCCCAAAGACGCAACAAGCAAGGTGAGTTAAAGTTTAAATGTTTCTATTTCTTTTCCCCTTTTCCCTTTTGAATCCTTTAATTCAATTTATTAGACTTTGAACCACATTTTAGGTGACTACTAATGTTGAACTTTACTCTGCTTTCACAGAACTTGGTATGTGGGAAGAATGTGCTGATTGACATGAGCATACATACAGCATATGTGAAGGCAATTCGTGCTGCACAGCATTACATATATATAGAGAATCAATATTTCATTGGGTCTTCATACAATTGGAGTCAACATAAAGACCTTGGTATGTAACTTCTTTTGCATAAGTGTTGCTGTTGTTCCACGAATTGTATCTGGACATCTCATAATATTCTGAAAATTTTTGGAAATCTTCAATGAACATCCTTTTTCATCTTTTTGTTAAATAAACAAAGTCAAAACTTGCTCATAGTATTATTATTATTATTATTATTATTATTATTTTCTCTAATTGAACTGAGTAACCTGCAGCTACAAATGAAAAACAGAACAAAACAACCTACCTTTCAAATGTGTTTTGCATTATATTCATTATTGGCTCCTAAAGATGGATTTAGAATTTGGAAGATGTTATTTATATGTTTAATACTTTAGTTTCTTTTTCATGTTCCCTGTCTTCTATGGGTTGAAAGTGCAACGTTAAAAAGACCACTGCAGTTCTCAATATATCTTGAAGATCTTTCAGTGATGTTAAATCATAATTTTCTTGTTATTGCAGGTGCTAATAACTTGATTCCAATGGAAATCGCCCTAAAGATTGCAGAAAAGATAAGGGCAAATGAGCGATTTGCTGTGTATATTATTATTCCTATGTGGCCTGAGGGTGTTCCAACAGGGGCTGCCACTCAGAGGATTCTATTTTGGCAGGTATGCTACAATTCATAACATGAAAGCCCTAATGTGCACTTGGAAGGGATTTGATTGAATGTTCAAATGAAATTTGCTTGATTATAATAAGATATCAAAGAAATTGAAGGAAGAATGACTTCCATTAGCTACTTGTATTATATTTTGAGTAAACCAGCTCCCCTTATTTCAAAACAAAGAAAAAATATAGGAGAAACCTTGTGCCAAAATATATATAATTCAAACTATTTAATTATCTCAATTCAGAATGAGTGGAGAAGTCTCGATCAAAACCTTTTCTTCCAATCAGTTTGTCTTGCTTATTTTTGCTTTTCAGTGATACAGTTGACCTAATGATTTTCTTAACGCATCTAAACTAAAGAAATGACTAAAATTTGACTGATTTTGGTATAATATTTAATGTGGACATTATTTATATGACTTTTGAGAGCTGGATTGCCATTTAACTGCTTGAAATTTGAATTTTTTAAAGAAAAAAATGACTGTTCCTGTGGTGAAACTTCTCATTTGGATTTTTAACTGTTATGGATGTTCTAGGACATTTTTGCATTATATATTGCAATTTCATTTTAAATATATAAACTTGGACTTCCCTTTTAATTTATCTATCGTAATATGTAATTTGATTTAAGACACATCCTTGTGACCATCAAAATATTGAACAAAAAGCTTTTCTTTTTTCTCTTTCAATTACTAAGAAACTAATGAGATATGGGGAAAAAGATAAGTAGACTGAAATTATTTCGAAAATTCAAGAACACAGGACTGGTGTCAACAAATGTTGTAGCATCTGTTAATAGTTGATTATTCACTAATGGAAGTTTTAATGTGGAATTACTATTTGATTGTTGCAGAATAAAACAATGCAAATGATGTATGAGACAATTTATAAGGCTTTGGTTGAGGCTGGGCTTGAAGAGGCATTCTCTCCCGAAGACTATTTGAACTTTTTCTGTCTTGGCAATCGAGAGGTCAATGATATGTATGGTAATAATGTGACGCCTGGAAATCCTCCTCCAGCAAATAGTCCACAGGTTTGAATACTTCTGCCCACCACCGCCCTCTACTTCTCTCCATTCCATGTCACATTTTTGCACCACCCATTTTAAGATATAACTCCTTTGGTAAAACAAGGAATCAATATAAAAATCTAGACATCTATCTAAAGTGTCTTCCTCATTTTTTTTTAGAGATATGGCCTCTGTGTAAAACCAAAGTTTTGGCACTTTATCAAGTATTCAAGTTTTTGTATGGCATGCAATCTCTACTTAGTCAATGCGCTCCTAAATTTGTTCTATTTTGGTGTTCAATTCCCAGGCACTTAGTCTAACTAGCCGACGATTCATGATTTATGTCCATTCAAAAGGCATGATAGTCGATGATGAATATGTGATATTGGGGTCTGCAAACATCAACCAGCGCTCTATGGAAGGAACAAGGGACACTGAGATTGCTATGGGAGCCTACCAACCCTATTATACCTGGGCAAGAAGACATTCTTATCCACGCGGAGAAGTAAGATTTTTTTATATTATTGGCTACTGATTATTTTTTGACCCATAATTCTTTGAGTATCAAGGTTCAATGATCAGTTTACGCATTCAAGCAAAAAAGCTGAACATCAGCAGAACTTTAGTAGTTGTATGTAAATACATGGATATTGTTGTTTTCGTTGAATTTCTGGAGACATAAATTAGGGAGCATATCAAAACCAATTCTTCAAAATGCTGTATATAATTCACTGCGGTGAGAAATGAATTACTGATCACAACAAATGTAGGATCTAAGGTTCTTGAATGAGAGTTTGTATGGATTACAATGCATAGTGCCAAGTGGTCAAATACTGTTTTCTCCATTAGTCTTGATTGATTGTTATAAAAAATGGACAACCATTTGTACTTTGCATAGTTTTTCTTTTTGTTATTGATTATCTAATGTGCTATTTCTTTGTTCTGCATTAACGACAACTTTTTTCAAAATTTGACAACACTAAGTAAATTATTTGTGGTATCACAAACCAAAATTGTGTCTGCAATTCTGCCCGTGATTTAGGTGGCCATGGCCGATTCATTTCAAGTGTGGAGAATCATATTATTTTGACTTGTCTTCACAAAAGATGCCTTCAAAGTAGCTTAGACGTTCAAAACCATCTATGGAATTTACATAAAACAATACATTAAGGTGGCATTTGGTGTGTAGGTATAGTATCCCAAGTACATAAAAATCTGTTCAGGATTTTGATATGGAGAGACTTGACTAGAGCTAGACTTTTTGGGAGATTAAGTCTCTCCACTTTTGAATCACTCTCAAAATTTGCGTTTATAGTAATAAAAATATGCTTTACATCAAAATCTCTAGAAGAAAGGTCGTAAGACATCAAACACATATATATGAACTTATTTCTTATGATCAGTCAACTTATAAATAATTTTCTAAGTATGGGCTAGTTTAAAGTTTCATCTTAAACAAACGCCACCTAAGTTCTTGTTTGGTTTTTATTCTCTATCTTTTCCCTTCATACCTCTACACTTCACTTTGATTCTCTTAACATGACTGCTAATCTCTATGAAACTGTACTCTGTAGATCCATGGATATAGGATGTCACTCTGGGCAGAGCACACAGGAACAATTGAGAACTGCTTCTTGCAACCAGAGAGCCTTGAATGTGTAAGAAGGGTTAGAGAAATGGGTAAATTGAACTGGAAACAATTTGCAGCACCTGAAGTAACAGAGCTGAGAGGTCACCTTCTGAAATACCCAGTAGAAGTTGATCGAAGAGGAAAGGTTAAATCTATTCCTGGCCAGGAAGACTTTCCTGATGTGGGTGGCAAAATAGTCGGATCATTTCTTGCCATTCAGGAGAATTTGACCATTTGATCAGATGATTGTAAATTACAAAATAGATTTTGTTTTTGTGGAAAATAATTTACAAAAAGTATAGGAGTTTGGCAATTTTGGAATACACCATAGTTGTTGAAGACTTGAAGAAACAGATGCAGTGAATAGTTACTACTTACTGCTAGTTAAACTCGGATTTTGCTTATTCTTTTGCCTTTGGGAAAAATAATAACGTGGGAAGCTGCTAACCCATATAAATTTGAGTGCATACGTTTTCTTGTCTATATATCACTAGAATTTTGGTTTTCATGCATGTAAATATTGTAATATCTGGAGCTACTATGATTTTTATAATAATTGCTAGTATGTTTGCTGTGCCGGCTGTGATGCAGTGCTTGCTCCTTAAAAATATCTTTTTTAATTTATACTCCTGGCAACAACTGTGGTAAACTTTGTTAATATTTTAATGATATTTATACTAAGAAGTATAGACACTTCATTTTGAGGGCGTGTCGCCGTGTCGGACACGTGTCAGTGTCCGACACCCGTACGACACCGACACGACACATATTCATAAATTTTAAAATATAAATCAATTTTTTGTGACTTTAACATGACATATAAGAAAAAATAATAATACATATGACATATATTATGAATAAAACTTGTAATTTTTAAATTTTTCATTAAAAATTATGAATATTTAATTATTTATATATATAAATATATGGCGTGTCGTGTTGCGTAATTTTGAGAGTTTAGCGTGTCGTTGTGTCCGTGTCCGTGTCCGTGTCCGTGTCAGTGTCCATGCTTCCTAGTATTTATATCATCAGTGAGAATAAAAAAGAAAAAAAAAGTTAATGAAAAAATATTTTTAAGCAAGTATTAATTAAATCATAAATTCTATATTAGTGTCAATTATATTAGTGTTAAAAATTTGACAGATACAAAATTGAGTCTAATATTAAAATTTAGATATCCAGTAACACCAAAGTCCAAACAATTTTTTATCCACATAAGTCATACCATTTAGTATATAGGCTTTATTTGGGCCAAAACAAGAAGTATAAAAGGTTACAAAAATGTTGTTGCCTAAAATAATATACAAATGTGCAATTTTGGTCCATTGTCTTTAAAGTAAGTTGTAATTTAGATATTTATCTTTTTTTTAATTATTATAATTCCTGTTTTTTAAATTTCTCAAAAGTTCCATTCCTTATCTCAGTAATCAAATGTAGTTATATTTCTTTTATTTTAATTCGATCAATCTTGAGTTATGTGTTACTTTGGGTGAGCCTTTTCTTTGTTCAATTGGAACGGTTAACAAAGAAGATTAAATTAGACTTGGAAAGTGGGCTTGTAAGTTTTATAATCAAACTAGCAAAGTTGGTCATGTGTCTCTCGTTCAAGATTGATTGCAATGAGTTCGAAGTTACGGGTAACTATTGACGAGTTTTTTTTCCTGTGTAGTTGGGACTGTCAACAAACGAAATTAAATTGGGTCTGAAAATGATTTTTCATAATTTTTCACTTTTTGATTCCAGAATCACTTGTTGGCCAGATTTGTTTTCATTTGTTTATAGTCCCAACTGAACAAAAAGGACTTGTCAAGAACAGTCGTAATTCTAAACTACTCGTAATCGAATTTGAACTATAGAGATATAATCAACTTTTTTTTTTTTTGCTATTCTTTAATTGTGAAGCAAGTCACCTATTTTCAAAGCTCAAATTGACCTTATTTACTAATGGTTTTAATTAAATAAAAAAAAAACATCAAAAGTAACATGTAGTTCAACACTTGACACTCGTCATATTCCATCTTGAAACAAGAGAGATAGCTACATTCATCTATTGAAACCGATGAGTAAAATTTTGAAATAAATCAAAATTGCATAAAAAAAGATAAAGGACAAGATGACAACTTACCCTAAAAATAAGGGAGTAAAAATGCACTTTGAGCAATTAAATAAATTTCAACTTACCACATTTTATTATGAGTAAACTAATAATTTGATCTCTAAAAGATCTCTGTGTTAATAACTCAGTTTCTAAAAGATTAAAATGTACAATTTAATTTTTAAAAGATCAAAATAGTATATTTTTTAATTTCTAAAAATTAAAATGATATACTATTTAGTTGATAAAAAGAACTAATTAATATACCATTTTAATTTTTTAATGATTAAATTGTACATTTTAATATTTGAAGGATTGAATCAGAAGTTTTATATAGCATCAAATGTTAGGATCTTCTATCAACGAACTATTTAGGATTTTTGTTCTTGCAAGTTGCTGCTATTACACTTACACGACTACGGTTCGATACTAAGATCATCATCTTCGTCTTCGTCTTTCTCGCATTCGCAGAGCAACATCCTCTATCACCCATCTAAACCTAAAACCCTCAAAACCACAAACAAAATGCAGAAGTGAACTGAGGATGAAGGCGCAGAAAATCAGGGGATGGGCACTTTCACGTGCCCTCAGCTCCACCTCCGCCTCACTACCTCCGTCTTCTCAATCGGCATCGAGTTTCCCTCTGAAGACTGTCACCAAAACAAACTTCGATGCCTCACTCGCTGAGCTCCGCGACCATATTCGAGTTTCAGACTTCGTCGCCATTGACCTTGAAATGACTGGAATCACCAGCGCTCCATGGCGGGAGTCCTTCGAGTTCGACCGCCCCGACATTCGCTACCTCAAGGCCAAGGATTCCGCTGATAAGTTCGCCGTCGTCCAATTCGGTGTCTGTCCCTTCCGCTGGGACCCCGCTAAGCACTTCTTCGTCGCTTATCCGTGAGTATACTATTGATTTTGTGTCAATTTTTTTTGTTTTGGGTTATAGTCTCTTCTGCATCCTTGGTTTATGAGAAATTTGAAGCGAAGTAGAGAGAGGATTGTGAAATTTGATGGAATTAGCGGAACTCGGAATCTCTGTTGATTAGAAAGAAAAGCTACTAAAGTGTTAATTTTCTCCGTGTAAATGCTAGCATACCTAAATTAGGTTGAATGACAAATGATCGGCATATTGGGGTTGCTTATACTTCTGGTAAGTTGTAGTGTAAGGCGATTTTAATGGTAGTGCTCACTGCTCAGCACCATCCAGCTAAATTTGAAAATCTGTGTCACTGACTCACTAGACTCTTTGACGGTGAATCTGGAGCCTCCCCTTAGAAATAATCACTTGATTATCAGTTTGACGGAATGGAAGTTTAAATATCGTTGTGTAATGTTACAACTTCAGTGTAATCAGGAAGTGCATTTTATATGTTATCTGTGTCACTGAAAACATTCATATAGAGTTTGTACGACTAATATTTTCTTTTTTGAAATCTGTCCTTAGTTCCGCTCTAATCAGCATATTAATATTTTTTTTCTTTCAATTGACAGTATGAGGCATTTGCTTTAAGAGGTTTTCCGTATGCTTTATTTATGTGCTTTCATGCAACACAGTCTTTATAATCTTTTGTTTATTTTCTTTGTTCGTGTGATGGACTGATATGGATTCTGGTCTGATTAAGATAATGCTCTTTGGCAGGCACAATTTTTACGTTTTTCCACGACAGGAGCTTGCTGGTCTGGGTCCTCGTAATGAGTTTCTGTGTCAGACTACTTCAATTGATTTCTTGGCTAAATACCAGTTTGATTTTAATGCATGCATACATGAAGGTTGATTACTTTTCCTTCCCTTTCTTGTGGTTACCTTTGGCGTTAAATTAATTATCGTGTTGGTTTGCGTACTTCATTTGTGATAATAACCATGTCAACTCAAAAGTTAAGCTTTTAAGTGAAAGTACAAATGTTCTTTTACTATAATCTCCTGCTATACACACTTACACATACTTGGAAAAGTTAAAGATGTGGAAACTTCTCTCAGGTATATGTAATTTAAATGCTTGGATTGTTCTAATAAAAAATGAAATGTAAACTATGGGTTGTGGAGACTGTAGGCAAGCTGGAAACGTTATGGGACATTCAAGAGTCTTAAAGGCTATAATCTTAATCATAATATTGACATCTGGATTTTAGTAGTTGGCCTATTGTAGTCCATCAATAGGATGGACATTTGAAATGTCTATACAATGTCATAACTCATAACACACTTTTATATACTTGTAGTTTGAGAGTTTGCACCCTTGGACAATGTCAGGAATATCTTATTTGTCCAGAGAACAAGAAGGTGAAGCAATAAGGTCTTTGGATTCCACTTATGGTGGTGAGACGTCCGATGAGGATCCTTGGGGTAGTGTGGAAAATGTCAGAGACTTGCCATCGCTCAGCATGGCAGATGTTTTGTTCACTGAACGAATGAAAAGCAGATTCAGTGAATGGCGTGATGGGTTATTACGGGAGAAGAGTGAAAATGACAAAATTCCAGGATTCTCCAAAGACTCAAAACAACAACTTCGAGTCATTTTCTTTAAGATGCGTCCAGCTCTTCAACTTCATGGATTCACCTCTCATCAACTTAAAATGATTAAGTTGGTACGGTGGTTTTATCTTGTCCCCTTAGTACATAGGATTACTTTGTCTCACATGTTTTGATAGGTCTAGTTGTAGAACTAAGCACATTTTAGTATTCCACTCATATTCTTTATTTTGAAATGGCTGTTGATGACAGAGTTGACAAATTTTCAGGTCATCAGAAAGCATTTCAGAGATCTTTATTATGTCGAAGTAAACAATGAAGCTTCTGGTTTGCAACAAATGGTCATATATACAGACTCGACGGATGATCTGAAATTACTTCTGGTAATATATGTTGACTTTTTGCATAATTAAATGCAAAGAAAATAATAGTCTAAGCTTTAAAGGTATAGATATGGCTTCTCTTTATATATGTTCATGATGAGTCTGAGATAAGCAGAGGGCTAATATCGGCAGTTAAACTGACGTTTTCTGTTGCTTCTTGTTTAGTGCCTAAAGTAGTGTACCTTAATTTCTTGCAGAAGGAGGTCAAAGATGATCATCTAAAGGCAGCAAAGATGAAGATCCAAAATGCAGTAGGATTCCGCCATGTTATTGACCTCCTTTCCTCAGAAAAGAAGCTGATAGTTGGTCACAATTGTTTTCTGGGTATCTATATCATTCTCAATGTCAATTCTCGAACAAGCTATTTTATTTTATGAGATTCTAATATTATACCACTCAATGTTACAGATATTGCTCATGTATACAGCAAATTTATAGGTTCACTTCCAAGGACTGCTGAAGAGTTTGTCTCCTCTGTTAACAAGTACTTTCCACACATTGTTGACACCAAAATACTCTTTAATAGCAATACTATTCTCCAAGAAAGGATGAAAAGGCGTGGAAAATCACTGGGCTCTCTATTTTCCTTCTTCTGTCCACAAATCGCTGTTGGATTCAAAAGCAGTGATCTAACTTCTCTCTCTTCCATGAAAGTGGAGGTTCAAGTGAATGATTCAAGGTCTGTTTCACTTCACCTTGTTTATGTATTCTGACCTGGTAATGCCTTATTTAGCTAGTAGCTTCGAATGACTGGCAATAAAGATGGTGGTATGCTTGTTTGTGTTATTCGAAATAACTAATTTTGTTATGCATATTAAAGAAGACGAGATGCCTAATCATCAGTTTGGGAAACTTGGAGCTATGATTCAACTTTGAGTTCTTAAATGAATCCTCTGAACCTGCATATCGATTTAACTTCACATCCTATCATAGTTATAGGAGTCTTATAGTCCATCAATTTTCATACACGACACATTTCTTTTCCTCTATATTTTTCATGCTCTTTAGTTTGAAAAGATTTGTATATACGGCTGATTGTACTTCTATCTCTTGTGAGAGGTTTTTTGTTGCCTACATATCTGCAATCTGCACAAAAGATTTTTTTAAAAAAAGTTATATTTCCTTCCGCATTGTATTCTGTCCAAGCAGAGGAGCCTCTGTAGAAGCTTCGCTGATACCAGTATAATATGTACATGCAGGTCATCTAGCTGGAATCCTGGAGGCAAGCATGAAGCAGGATATGATGCTTTTATGACCGGATGTGTCTTTGCCCAATTGTGCAGTCATTTAGGAATTGATTTTAAACTCCATGAATCTTTACAAAATTTAGCCCTCAATGACAAAATTCAGAAGTACGTCAACATTCTCTACCTTAGTTGGATACATGGGGACCTTATTGATCTAAGTACTGGTGATAAGATTGCAGAATTTTCAGAGACTCATAATAAATTCAAGAAGCAGTGCCAAAAGATTTTGTTTGAGAACGTAGTTCTTTTGTGGGGACTTCCTTCCAAGCTCAAGACAAGTGAAGTAAGAGAGTGTATGTCCAAAGCTTTTGGACCGACTTCTGTAGTTTCTGTCTGCCGTATGGATGAAACTGCGGTATTCGTCCAGCTGAGCAAGACACACCTAGTCTCTGACTTTCTTAAGTTGAAGGACACGTTGGAGAGGGACGACACTCCCATATCAGTTTTGCATCCTCTAGCAAAACTATTAGAAGGTGGAAATACATGTGTTGCTGATTATGATACCTACAAGGAAATTTGTTGTTCCCCACTTTCAGAGATTCTGTTTGCTGATCAAGCAAAGGCAGTTGGTATTAAGTGGAAGACCAAATTGGTAGAACGTGGGGCAGCATTGGAGAACGAAGATAACAAAGATTCCAGATTAGATGATGTAATTACTGCTCTAAGGTTTGTAGAGAAGACTGAGCCAACCACAACAGACGAGATTGTAGAAGAACCTTTTTGTGCAGCTGAAGTCAATCAAGTTAAAACTGCCAGTTTATGAGTACTCAATATTTATTATGTATTTTCTTTTACCAAAAAAAAAAATTATTAGGTATTTTAGGTGTTTGTTTTCTAGTTACTCAACAAAAATATAACCAATGAAAGAAATGTTTTTGAAAGATATAATGGGATATATGTTGAGCTGTAAGAAAATATTCATCTATGTATCTATTGGAAATCTCGATACGGAACACCTAGAAACTACAAAGTTTTGCTCTTTGTGGTTACTCTAGTGATGGTTTTGTTGGTTATGAGCATTGGGCATTGTTAGAACCCAAAGATAGAAAATGTTGAATATATTATGTATAACAGAAATTACAGCCCTCGCAGTAGAAACAATAGATTAAAACAGCTTCACTGAGACACAAGAACAGTAAAATACAGCAAATAACATGAGGTACTTAGCTTTGGAGAGATTAGACTCTCTCCCAACCTTAGCTTTCAAGAGGTCAAGTTCTCTTCCAACCTTTTCTCCAATATTTCCTTACCTTCATAACCCCAAAACATCCCTCTAAAATACCCTCATAGCAGCATATACACATGCCTTTGTCGATCCCCTGCCCTCTATTCTTTTGTTTCTCTTTCCCTAACAATATGTTATTTTGTCCATCCTCTCATCCACTTTCTCTTATCATGTGTCTTTGCCCATGGCATTACTTTATTATTTATTGAGGGCCCATGAGGAATCATATATTCTTAGAATTTATGAAAGCAGATTGTATTACGAACCGTTGTGTTCGAAAATTGTTGTCAGAGATTATTATAAAGGATGTGAAGAGAAAAAAAATGAAAAATGTATATGGAATTAGAAAGATATAAAAAGGACTGGAGTATTGTGCAATTCCTTTTAAGTTAAAATAATTGTTCTAACATCCTTCTAACATTATATTATATGCATGATATTATATAAGAGATGCTTCAGAAGATGAGCCACATTAATTTAATATCATTTGATATACACATTTTTAGTAGATCGTTCACCAGAGTTGTTCCTTGTTCCCCCCATCAGGAGAGGGACTAGTGATATACCCATCTCTAGTGGATCGCCTTGTAAAGCTATTCCTTGCCTCCACCATTTGGGAAGGGACTAGTGATATACATGATTTTTGGTTGCTCGCTAGCCCATTGTTACTCCTAGGTTCGCTCACCAGCCCTTATCAGAGCTCCTAGGTCGCTCAACTCCGAGATATTAGGAACCCAATTCCCTGATACCTCAGGGTTAGTCGCACAATAACCCACAACAACTCTATGCCCATTATCTGACTCCGAGATTTTGGGGATCCATATCCCGATCCTCGAAACCTCAGTAGCCTGTTGGCCTTCCTTCTCTATAAATACTTCAGCATAAACTTGAAGTCATGTTAGCTACCCCTGATCTCTTACTAGCTTAAGCGTTAGAGTCTTTTTGTAAGGCCACCCTGCAGCATTTCAACCGGAGCATTCAATCAATTAGTTTTTGCAGCTCACCCGACAAACTAAGGTAAGGAACTAGCCCTACTTTCATTCTAACGTTATATACTTATATCATATGCATGATTTAAATGTACAATAAGAGAGATGGTTCTAAAGATGAGCTTTATTTAATTAAGGGTTCTTCTAATATGTGCCCTAAGGGCACATGTTAAGGTTCATTTTGATTGGTCAAGTGAGTTTTCAAACATTAAAAATTATCTTTTAAATGAATTTTCGTAGATTTCAAGATATGAGATGCTATACTAACCAATCAGAAGAAACCTTAAAATGTGCCCTAAGAGCATATGTTAGATAAATCCTTTACTTAATATCATAAATATTTAACAAAATAAAATTACATTCTAATATGTTCACCAAGCAAATCACATGTTATTTAAATGAAAATTTTTAAACCAAATTATCTGATCCCTTTTTGTAATTTATTATTTAAAGTCTAAATCAAAGTTAATGTAAATATGAAAAAAATAAGTTTGATCTTAAAAATAAATAATAAGTTGTAAAATTTGTAACGGCTATATGAATAATTTTATACTAGCATGTGTAATCATAGTGAGTTATCTTTGTTGGAAAATGGTGGGTCAACAGTCAGCACTCACTCAGCAGCCAGAAGCATCACGTGGCCTTTTCCTGTTGTTGTTGGGATTGGCTAGTATAATGTCACTTGCAAATGTTAGCGTCTTTTTCAATCATTTACATCATTCAAGCTTCAATACTTGCCCTTATTCCTTATTTTGAGCTTATATGGTGGCAGTTCTTTTCTTCAAAGTTATCAAAATCATTTTTAGTAGTAACACACAAATTTATAATTTTCACTTTTTTTTTTTTTTTTTTNTTTTTTTTGAAAGGAAGTGCATCTTTTGTGCTTAGATTCCCTTACTTCACTACTCCCATCACATCCAAAAATTTTAAATTCATGGACGCGTCCTCTTTCTAACGGTTTAATTAACCCCCAAATTTTCCCACCCACCATACCATCACTTTCTTCTTCTTCTTCCTCTTTTGTTCTTCATTTCCTCCATCACTGAATATCTCCCACTCTCTTCTCATCACTCCATTAATGTCTCCAACAACTATCTCCTTCCTCCTTCTTCTCATCATCTTCTCCCTCCCATCTTCTCTCTCCCAAAACACCACTTTCCAATTCCCTTCCTTCTCCTCCCTCCGCAACATCACTCTCGCCGGCGATTCCTATCTCCGACACGGCGTCATCGGCCTCACCCGATCCTCCGACGTCCCGGCTTCCAGCTCCGGCGCCATGATTTACAACAACCCCATCTCTCTCTCTAACTCTTCCTCCTTCTCAACCACCTTCTCCTTCTCCATCACCAACCCCTCCTCCTCCTCCGGCGACTCCTTCTCCTTCTTCCTCCTCTCTCCGGCGACCGCCGACGGCTTCGCCTTCTCGGGTCTCCTCAATTCTTCCCAAATTTCCCAACCCAACTTCCCCCTCGCCGTTAAATTCCACCCCAATGAGAACCAAGTCGGGTTGGATCTAAACGGCGTCGCCTCTGTAAAAACAGGGGACCCCATTTTTCAGGGGATTGATCTCAAGAGTGAGGAAAATATCACATCTTGGATCGATTATGAAAATGAGAACACTACGATTCGTGTTTTCTTGAGTTATAATTCGAGTTTGAAACCCGAGAAGCCTATTCTGAGCGTGGGTCATGTTGAAATTTCTGGGTTTTTGAAGGATGAGAAGAATGAGACCATCGTGTATGTGGGGTTCTCTGCTTCAACTGAGGGAAGCACTGAGCTTCATCAGATTCAAAATTGGAGCTTTCAGAGTTGTAGTAATAATAATAATAATGGGTTCCTTCCAAATTCTCATCCTCGTAACGTGTCTGATAATAACTTGATTAGTAGTATGACGACATCGTTGAACGTTTCTAATAAGTCATATTCCAGCAAGAAGCGTGACAAGAGGCTTGGGGTAGCCATTGCTATTTTGGGTCCTGCTTTTTTCTGTGTGATTCTGTTGATTTTGGGGTACGTTTGTGTTTGGAAATGGAGGAGTGTTAGAAGACAGAAGTGCTTGAAAAATGAGTTTATGAGGTGTCCAAGAGAATTTGATTACAAAGAATTGAAGTTAGCCACAAAAGGGTTTCACCCAAGTAGGATCTTAGGGCAAGGATCATTTGGGACAGTGTACAAAGCATTTTTTGCATCTTCAGGAGTCATAGCTGCTGTGAAAAGGTCAAGACATTCCCATGAAGGTATTGTTATTGTTAGAAGTTTTTAATAAATTATGTTTGGATTTTTTTTTGGATTAATATTCGTATTTATGTAATTAATTTAATTTAAGGAAGAGTTATATATATATATATAAATATATGGAAAAATCTATTTTTCTGTCACTAATCTTGTCTCAAAACTAAGATTTAATTCTCAGATATTGAAAATACACTTTTTGTTCTTGATTTTTTACACACATCAATTGTTTAATCCTGGTAACATTATCTGTGGGGATTGATTAGTTGAAGTTTATAGAAAAAATGGAAAATCAAAAAGTGTATTTGTAATATTCAAAAGCTAAATTTTGGGAGGAATACTGAATAGATATAATTTAGGCCTTTAAGCACTCCGAAGGGTTTAATTGTTCTTGTATTTTCTGGACTCTGGCTCTCTCTGCATAATTTGGTATCATTCTGAAACTTTTGCCTATTGTGCATTGAATCAATCTTTACATCGCTTGTAACTAATGTGTATACAGAATTTTCCATATTAGTATATTTTTCATTATAATTATCTCCCAAATTTGAGCATTGATTCATATAATTTAACCCCCAAATATTTTTCTTCAGGTAAAACAGAATTCCTTGCTGAACTCTCCATTATAGCTAGTTTGAGGCACAAGAATCTTGTTCAACTCCAAGGTTGGTGTGCTGAGAAGGGTGAGCTTCTGCTTGTGTATGACTTCATGCCCAATGGAAGCTTAGATGACATGCTCTATCATCATCATCATCATCATCAGTCTGAAGAAGAAACCCAAAACTTGCTAAACTGGTCACACAGACTCAATATTGCTATTGGGTTGGCTTCTGTTCTAAGTTACCTCCACCAAGAGTGTGAAAAAAGAGTGATTCACAGAGACATTAAGACTGGAAACATACTGCTAGATGGAAACTATAACCCAAGATTGGGTGATTTTGGGTTGGCAAAGCTTATGGATCATGATAGAAGCCCAGTTTCAACATTAACTGCAGGAACAATGGGATATCTTGCTCCTGAGTATCTTCAGTATGGGATGGCTACTGAGAAAACTGATGTTTTCAGCTATGGTGTGGTTGTGCTTGAAGTGGCATGTGGGAGGAGGCCAATCGAAAAAGAAGGCGAGAACATGGTGAATTTGGTGGATTGGGTATGGAGGCTGCATTCTCAAGGGAAGATAGTTGAAGCAGCTGATAAAAGATTGAATGGAGACTTCAAAGAGGAAGAGATGAAGAAGCTTTTGCTTTTGGGATTGAGCTGTGCGAACCCAGATAGTAATGAAAGGCCTACAATGACAAGAGTTTTGCAGATTCTTAATGATAAATCAGAAGCTAAAATTTTTGTACCAAAGGAGAAGCCAAGCCTCAGATTCTCTTGTGGTCTGCCTTTGACTCTTGATGAGATTGTTTCTGATAGTGAGGCTTACGAGGAGTTTTATGCCAAGAAGTCTACGTGTGAGATAAGAATAGAATGAAGTCCTACAATAATATCTCAAACAGGATTACTTCTAGAAGAGGATAACTCAGAAAAAAAAAAAAAGGAATTGACTGAAGTTAACGGAGTTAGTCTCTTGATTTCTTGATTCTTTCTAGAGGATTTGTTTGTTGTAATGTATGTTGCTATAAAATCTGTAGTCTGATGATGACAACAAGGGAAAGTCACAGTTTTATAGTGACTGGAGTTCAAAGATAATTCCATTGAACTTCTTCACCTTCCTTGTATTATTGATTCATGATGTAGAAGTTTACTTATATGAGGAAAACTGAATTCTTCTCTTTGGCCATATATCTGTTTCTCAGTGTGTGAGATTCCATGTCAGTAACGAATTAGCTAAAGCTTTTCTGTTTTAGGTGCACTCAACTGCTTGAATGGTGTTACAATTTCTTGTTTAATATCCTCTTATCAGTCAATCGCAAGGTTTATTACATAAGTTGGTTTGTGATGTTAAAAGTTTGTAATAGTGTTTACTGGATGAAGTCCTACATTGGTTAAATCAATGTGTCCAAGTACTCAAGTAGATTTATGGAAAAATCTACTTATTATATATAAATAATTTAAGATATAGTGCAATGCTATAGAACATCCTAATGCTTTTACACTCCAATTTCTATTTCTTTCTCTTTCCACATTTCATTGGAATATTAAAGATAAAAGCAAAAGAAAATTCAAATAGCCCCCATACATGATGATCCAACGGTGATAGTTGTGAATAGTTAAAGCTATGGAGCTTTTTACATCAAAATCCTTTGATTAATATAAACATGTCTTCTATGATACATGCACAGATAAAATGCAATTCTATAACTACCCAATAAAAAATGCAATTCTATAAATTAATATGTCAGTAATTAAAAAACATTAGAACATAAAAGGAAAACTAATTAATTATGACGTTGAGATGTTCCGAGACGGCATTTACATTTACACAGTAAAGGGTCTATTTTTATTATAGAATGAAGTAAACAAGACACATTCCAAGGTGTTTGAATTGATGGCAAAAACCAGAACATCATATACATAGCTCTGTAAACTCTACAACACAAAGGGAAAAGGGAAGCAAGCTACTTAAAATAAATACTTTTATTTGAGAGGTACATGAATTATTCTCTATCAAAAACTTTTTAAGTTGAGATTGGATTCTCAATTCTAATTTCCAACAATTATTCTCAGTAACCTCTCACAAAACACACGTATAGTAATTAAAATTCAAGTCAACACCGTGGTTGATTTGACAGTAATTAAGAAACAACAACATACAATCCAAACTACACCAAAGACACACTAATTAGCACATTGAGGTGTTCTGAGGCCACATTTACTAGGCAAGGCCAAGGCATTCTTAGGGTCAATTCCAAGCGTAGGAAGAGCAGACTTATACTTGCACAAGCAAGGAAGGTTGGCATGGCGAATCACAGCACAACAGGATTGAGTGGGCGCCGGAGGATGCTGCCCGGTAACCGCGGCACGGCATAAGTTGAGCTTAGTTGAGTCAGTGTTGCATAACACTATGCCTTTGGCTTCACCACCAAACAAGCCAATCATCACTATGGCTGCTATCACTACCCATTGCACAAAGGCCTTGATTTTGCTAGCCATAGCAATGAATTAAACCACAAGATATGTATATATATTGAAGGAGGTATATATATGTGTGTGTGTTTCTATGCTTCCTAAGGGTTCATTTTATAGGGGAGAATTTGGGATTGAGGTAGTGTGAAATGAATTGAAAGAATGTATCTAGAATTTCAACAAGTTGTTAATGTTAGGTATAGAAGAAGTTCTGGTCAATGGAAAAGTCTAAGGTAGAAGATGCCAATTTTGATCATATGGGAAGATGGAGAGCAACTTCGGCGTTTGTGAAGATGAAGTTGCTTCTATAGTGCTTAGTGGGGACTATGGAGTGTTTCTTACTTTCTTTTGCCATTGGTGGATTACCAATTATGTTACTTTTGAATTGTATTCTCTTAATTTTTTAAAATAAACTGTAGTGCATGATGAGGACTAGTGTTACCACTTGAGTGTTTCACTGGAAGTTTGAACATTCAACATCCCTGTTTGGCGGCTTATTCATAACGATCCGTTTAATTATACAAAGTTTATATATATATATACTTGTATAATTAAAAAAGAAGAAGGCAAAAGTACTTTTGGTACCCTTAAAATATGAAGTTAGTTTCACTTGTATCTCCAAAATTCTTTTCGAATCAATTGTAACCCGCAAAGTGTGAGGTCATTTTCAGTTGTACCCCCAAAGTTTTTTTTTTTTCAATTGTACTCTCAATATTTCACATTTGAATCAATTGTACCTCTAAACACAAAAAAGAAAAGATTTGAGGTTTAATTGACATACAAAAAGAAAAAGATTGGGGATATAGACAAAAAAAAACTTTAGAGGTATAACCGAAACTGGTCTTATACTTTGGGGGTATAAGAGTATTTTTTTCATTAGAAAAATGATAACAAAAATGTTTGGTTGAATTCCACTCATTTCTACAAATTTAGTTCTACATGTTTACTCCTCCAAGAGCTAGAAGAAGGGGAAAAAAAAATACTAATTTCAATATATAGAACGAGAGACTCAGGAGGCCGTTATTAAATAAGATGGTGAGATTTTAAGAGAATTGAGAACTTGTAAGGAATTGGAAGAACATTTAAAACCCCACCTCAAGGGGAAAGAAGAAATTTGCCAAAAATAAAACAAAGGGATAGAGGAAAATGAAAGAACAAAACAAAGAAAGAAGATGTGACCAAAGAAGAAAGCAAATCCAAAACAAGTAATTGAGGGGGAATGGATAATGGGAATAGAGGGAAAAGTGAAGGGTAAGGACAAAATAGCAGGGAATGAAAGAAATAATACAAAATAACAAAAGGAAGAGTATCCAAGTTGAAGCAAAGACATTTTCTATAATGGCAATTGGCAAATGACGTGCACTATTTTCTTGATATAAATGCTATGCTAATAAAAAAAATGAATGGAAAACATAAGAAGTTATATGTATATTTTAAAAAGTTCTTGGGGGGTTTTTACTCACTTTTGAAAAACTTGGGGGATTTTTTTTTGAAACAAAAACTTGGGGGATTTGTTGCCCATAAGATTTTGTTCAGGGGAGTTTCATGTATTTTAGTTTTCTATCATTAATTTTATTTTTGATATTTAAAAAATTCTCAATCTTCTCTTAAATATTAATGTCATGAAAATTATTGGTAACAATATAAAATAGTATCTATAAAGAAAAATTGGCTTAATATTTAATAAATCTTTATGACTCAAAGTAATAAATTAAATTATATATTAAAAGGTTTATTAAATATTAACGATATTTAATAATATATAGTCATGTTTTTATTACTTTAATTAATTTATTAAATTAAATTAACAATAGACTCCACAATATTTTTTAGGTCAAACTGCGAATTTGGTCCTATAACTTTGCTCCATTTTCCAAATCAGTCCTATAACTTTTTGTGTCTCGAATGTGGTCTTGTAACTTTGCTCCAGTTCCCAAATCAATCCTATAACTTTTTTTGTCTCGAATTTGGTCATGTATCTTTGCTCTAGGTCCCAAATCAGTCTTATATCTTTTTTTTTGTCTCAGTTTTGGTCCCATATATTTTGAAAACCTCCCACTGTTAGTCCTCTGTCTATTTTAAATTACAGTTTAGTCTTGAAAACTTCAAGTCCCTTTCACTTTAGTCCCTGACTATCAAAATGAAAGTGAAAGAGCATCCCTGAAGATTCTCAAACCTTACATCTTGGTCCCTAATCCATGAATTCTCCATGAAATGGAATAGAAATGCAAAAACAACACAAATTAAAGAAAATGACAGAGGGACCAAAACTGAAAACGCAGAAAATTTGAAACCCACCGGAAAACATACGAAAATCGCCGAGAAACTCAAAATCTCGTCCAAAAACCCCAATTCTTACTGAAATCTCACTCAAATAATCGCCCTCAAATGCTTTAAGAAAGAATTTTCGAAAATTCAAACTTTTGACACTCACTTACATTTGGTGATTCCCGAGAGAGCAGTTCTAAAATCCCTTACATTTCTTCTATCACCTCCCTCCTCAAAAGTTTGGATTTTCGACACTACTTTCTTAAAGCATTTGAGTGAGATTTCAGTGAGGATTAGGGTTTTGGGATGAGTTGTTTAGTTTCTTGATGATTTCCCTACGTTTTTCCGGCGAGGTTGGGGCATTTTCTGGTGGGTTTTAAATTTTCTGCGTTTTCAGTTTTGGTCCCTCTGTCATTTGCTTTAATTTGTGTTGTTTTTGCATTTCTATTCCATTTCATGAAGAATTCATGGATTAGGGACCAAGATATAAGGTTTGAGAATCTTCATGGATGCTCTTTCACTTTCATTTTGATAGTCAAGGACTAAAGTGAAAGGGACTTGAAGTTTTCAGGACCAAATTGTAATTTAAAATAAACAGAGGACTAACGGTGAGAGGTTTTCAAAACATATGAGACCAAAACTGAGACAAAAAAGAGATATAGGACTGATTTGGGACCTAGAGCAAAGATACAGGACCAAATACGAGACAAAAAAAATTATAGGACTGATTTGGGAACTGGAGCAAAGTTACAGGACCAAATTCGAGTCAAAAAAAGTTATAGGACTAATTTGGGAACTGGAGCAAAGTTATAGGACCAAATTCGCACTTTGGCCTATTTTTTAATTTAAATTAATATTAGGATTTGAGTTTATTTTTTTTTAATCAATTTTACACTATATGTCATTAGTCACGTAGATTCAGTCGTTAATATTTAAGTAAAGTAAGAACAAAGGGTAAAATGACCAAAATGTGAAATACTAAAAACAAAATTGACTAAAAAAAATAGGCTTAAGTGCACTTTTGGTCCTAATACTATGACTAAGGTTTCAATTTGGTCCCATAACTATTTTTGTTGCAGATTTGGTCCCAAACCTTCGCAAAAAGTTTCACAGTTAGTCCCCTGGTCACTTCCGTCCAAATTTTGCCGTTAATTCTGACGTGGCAGTGTGACTGGGATGCTGACGTGGCAAAATCAAATGAGATGGACTAAATTAGGATCAATATGTAACATTTCATAACTTCTCTATACTCATTCCACAATATCTACAAATAAAAAAAAACCCGCGTCACTATCTCACATTCTCACTCCTTCACTCTCTTCTTCTTCCTCTTGCTTCGTCTCTCTCATCAGTACCAAAAATGGAATTCGTCTCTTGTTTCTGGAAAATCACCGGAAAATTGATTGTGCGACAGAAATAGAAGCCTGAGCGATGTCAAATTAGAGAGAATCCGGGGGATTTGACCGGAAAAACGGTTACGATTTAGGCTCAGAACTCGAAGGTGAGTGAGAGAAGCTAAGGGTTCGATGGAGCCTCGAAGTTCGAGATTCTCGAGTACGAGACGCGAGACTCGGCCATTGAAGCAAGAAACATAAGTCCAGGTCGAAGAACATGGGTCGGTGGTGTGGTTCCAAGATTTGAGGTTATTTTGAGAATCGGAAGCTGATTTGAACGCCATGAGAGCATTTAAATATGGGTTTGTGGATGCTTTTACGATTAGAAGGAAATGGAAAACGAAGGAGAAGAAGGTAGAAAGTAGAATGAAGTAAGAGGGTAACACCATTTTTGGTACTGATGAGACAGAGACGAAGCTCCTAGTCGATGAAATCCATCGCCGCCGTCGCCATCTTCGAGTCGCCGCCGCTCACTATACCTCAAATCGCCGCCGCCGGACTCTCCGTCGCCGGAATCCTCCTCCTCCTCGGCATCACCGGCCTCATGTCCGTCCTCTACCGTTACCTTCCTCTTCCCGTCGTTCACGGAATCCAACTCTCATAGGGTCTCTCCTTCGCTTTCTCCGCCATCAAGTACATTCGATTCGACCAGAACATCTCGACTTCGAAATCTGGCCCTCCTCGCTCCTGGCTCGGCCTCGACGGCCTCATCGTCGCTCTCGCCGCCGTCCTTTTCCTAATCCTCACCTCCGGCGCCGGTGAGGATTAGGAAAAGATAGGCCGAAGATGGGTTTAAAGAAAATTTTCGTCAAAATATTGTGGAATGAGTATGAAGAACAAGAAGATTTTCGTCAAAATGAGATCTCGCCGCCGTCCTTTTCCCAATTTGGAGAACAGAGATGAAGAACAAGAAAATTTTCGTCAAAATTACAGATTGACCCCAAGAGTTTATAGAGTATATTGTGGAATGAGTACAGAGAAGTTATGAAATGTTACATATTGATCCTAATTTAGTCCATCTCATTTGATTTTGCCACGTCAGCATCCCAGTCACACTACCACGTCACAATTAACGGCGAAATTTGGACGGAAGTGACCAGGGGACTAACTGTGAAACTTTTTGCGAAGGTTTGGGACCAAATCTGCAACAAAAATAGTTATGGGACCAAATTGAAACCTTAGTCATAGTATTGGGACCAAAAGTGCACTTAAGCCAAAAAAATATTAGAGATGAAATTGACAATTATGTACAATTTAAGAACTAAAAGAGTACTTTTAATTATTTTTTTTATAATTTTATATAATATTATGTGTTCGTGTCGGTGTCCATATCCATTTCGTGTCCCACTTTATGTATGTGCTTCTCAGTATCCGATCAAACTTACTTATCTAATAATATTTACCTTATTACTTACAAAAATATTAAAAGTTGTTATAAATGTAAAAGACATGATTGATAAAAAAGAGAAAAATTGAAGGAGGAATCCCAAAATCACCCTATATTAATTAATAAACACAACATTTGCCTTTTATTTATTTCAATTTTAATTAGAAGAGAAGAAAGATAGATAACCCTAGGTCCGATCAATTTCCCTCGACCCCCGATCAGAGATTTCAGATGCTCTCCTTCTCTCCGAACTACTTCCTTCGCACAATTCAACCCTAGCCATACTCTCCGACGTTGCTTCTCGCCGTTCTTCACCGTCCCTTTCCTCTCCTCCGGTTGCCGCTTGCCGTCGTTGCGTTCCGACGGTCTCCGTTTTTCTGTTCTTCAATTTCTGCGTTTCGCGAATTTTAGGTTGGCTTCCGTTGTTGTTGCGGCCAAATCAGCTCTGCGTTTCATTTTCTTTTCTGTTCAGGTCTGTATGAATACACGTATGCCCCAATCAGACTTTGTCTTTTCTTTCTTGAAGTACTGTTTTTAGGTTTAGGAATGCTTGAGATGAGACTAGCATTAGTTTCTGTGTTTATTCCCATCCCCGGTTTTTTTTATTGGTAATGGGTCGTTCTCTGTTTTAGAACTTTTGAATGCTTGGGACGAGAATGTTTTTTTTACGCTGTGTTCCGTTTTCGTTTTTAGTTGAAATGGAAATTATGACTGAAAATGTGTTTTGTACAGTTTTAGAGGATGTATTCTTTTCAAAACGTGAAATGTCTAATGGATGTCTTCATCATTTTCATGTAAAGATTGGTAATATTTTAGTGATTTTTCAAATCATCAAAGGTTGCCAGTGAGACTTGATTTTAAGAACTAGACATAGAGAATGCAAACTGCAAAATTATTTTGGTAACCAAACACATACTTATGGGTATGCTTCCTTACATAGTTTTAAGGAATACTTGATATGCTATTAGTTTGTGTTTTGCTTGATAAAATAGGATATTTCTTCATTGAAATGAAATTTTCTATATGTGGACCACTGATACAGATAAAACTAGTGATGTGATGTGAGATCTACGTAGCTTTTGGGTGACATTTGTCATCTTTCATATCAGTATATTAAAGCATCTTGGATGTTGCTTGACATCTAAGTAACCAAGATAAGATGGTCTACCAAAACCTCCTGAGGTTATACACAGCCCAAAGAAATCTATTCTGGAATCACTCTAGTTAGTAAGTTATGACTGTATAGTGACGCTATTTGGAGATATAAGTAGAATGACAATGGTTTGTAATCAAGCTACACAACATATGGCGTCCAATATGGTCTTTCATGATGGAATCAAGCACATATAAGTTGATTGTCTCTTCATTACATAGAATATATTGGACTCTTACAATTAGATATGTAGATATGTTAACTCCAATGGTTAGTTAGCTGATGTTTTTACTAAATCCATTAGAAGACCGCAGATCATGTGCATTTGTAAGAATTTTGGTGAATATATATGCTCCAACATAAGGAGAAGGCTTTGAATTACTGTATAGTGATTGTTGACTAGATATGACTGTATGGTTACTAGGATATGACTGCAGCTTTAGTGGTATTATCACTGAATCTGTAATTAGGGATTCTAGTGAGTTTTTCCTTGTACTGTTTCTTTATAAATCCAGTTCTCCTCTATATCAGACCTCGTTGATTACATTTCCCATATTTCTCTCTGTTCACTCTCTATTCATTCATAGCTAGAATTACTTTCAATGGAACAGTTTTGCTACTGTTTTCTTTGTGACTCAGTTTTGCAATTGAAACACAATAGAACAATGATGGATGGGGAACATTGTTTTATGATAAATTGCAGTTTATAATGGTCCATCATCTCATGAAAGACTGATACATGGATGCAGAAGGCAAGAAGTTTGGAGGAGGTAATATTTTGTCAGCTGCCCTTTGCTTTGTGTAATTCCATGTGTCTTTATTTTTAAATTATTTTTAATCTGGACTTATTTGTATGATTCTATGACAATCGCTTAATATGTGTTGTCTTTATTTTTGGTTTGAATATGATATTTTTTAATCTAAATAACTATTTTTTCAAAAAGGATGATTATGTAGCATGTGAGAGATTTTTACATTTCTTCTTCTGAAGTCAATTCGACTTTGAATGGGTTCTGAGGGCATTGTCGAGGTCTTGGAGTCTTAGTTGTAATGAGTTTCATAAGTTCTTATATTTCTTTCACTGCTTTTTGTTTATTTGTTTTTATTTTTAGAGTCTTGAATTGATGACCAAAGACATTGATTATGAAACCTGTGAAGGCAGCAGTTGATGTAGTTGTGAAAGCAAATTATGGCACCTTTTCCTTTTTTTGCTGTCGTCCAAATTAGACAAAGAGCGGGAGGGATGGAGGGAATTTGGCCTTTATTTATTTTTGGGACTAATGTTACTCTGTTTTGGTGCCATGTCATGGATATGAATATACATCACAAATTTCTGTTTTTGCATTTCATATCAATCTGAGTGTTGATTTTGAGGTAAACCTTACCCATTCACTTACTGTGTGCTCTTCAAGTTTGCTATTTGATGACATTATGTGTATTCTCATGCCAAAACATTATGTCATGTTTATAGTAGTTCAAATTTCATGACGATTTGCTTTTTATTTTTGGTTCTGGACTCAGGACATATTGAGATATATTTATTCCTTCTACTTTTATGAATATAATGTTTGGAAAGATATTTTCAAGAATTTGAGTGAGATCTTAATTCTCCCTTGGTCTTATGGATCTTCTGTGTTACTTGCAATTCCTTGTTTTATTGTGATTGTCCCACCTGGATCTTTGTTAGGTTGCAAACTAAATCTTTCAGAAGTCGAAATTTCTTGAGTATTTTATATATAATATGTATTCTTATTGCCTTTCTCATTGAAGATGTGCTATGTTTTTTCAACCATTAGGACCAAGGGAATTAACGGGGGCTGTGGATCTTATAAGTCACTTTAAATTACTTCCCCACTATGAATTTTTCTGCAAGAGACCACTTCCTGAGTCAATTTCAGACACACACTATCTTCACAATGTTGTGGGAGACACAGAAATCAGAAAAGGAGATGGTATGCAGTTGGATCAACTTATTCAAAATACATCCTCCTCTAGAGATACTAGTGCTCGTATACTTCCTTTTGATTTAGATATTCTCAAGGAAGCCTTTCAACTAAGGGAAACAGGCCCCATTGATTTACCTCTGGTGAGTAACTCATTGTTTTAAACCCTATTCTTCTTTTATTGCTTAGTTGTTCTCTATACCTGATAAACTAATTGTCATTTGATCATATTGATAGGCTGAGAAGGGGACTCCAACAATTGCAGGAAAATTGAAAAGTGAGTCTAAAGACAAGGAGAAGAAGCATAAAAAACATAAGGACCGGGACAAAGAGAAGGACAAGGAGCATAAGAAGCACAAGCATCGCCATAAAGACCGAAGCAAAGACAAAGACAAGGAGAAAAAGAAAGATAAAAGTGGGCATCAAGATTCTACTGATCATGCCAAGAAACACCATGAAAAGGTTTAAAAATTTCAGTCTGCTGCCTCTTCAATTCTAATTGCAAAATATCAGTATTCTAAAGTAGTGGGGTTTCATGATGTGATGTTGCAAATTGATTCAATGCATTGGCTTCGTCAACTTTCTGATGAAATTTTCACTTGTTATATATAACTTTTAAGTAAAGTTACGTCGGTGCTGTCAATCCTCAATTGTTTGTGATCTTAAATCCAATGAACACATCATTTAGATTTGATGAGAAGTTTTTCTTCTAACTATTTCAAAGTGCTCCAGAAACTTTGTTCTGTAAATAAATATCTTTTCTCTATGATTACAGAAAAGGAAGCATGATGGAGATGAAGATCTTAATGATGTGCACAAACACAAAAAAAGTAAGGTAATAAAATCAGAAGCCTTGTCTTCAGAGTAGTTGCCGTATGTTTATTCTAAGATCTTTCTTCCTTATATGTTTATGCTGTCAGTTCTTCTTGTAGCTTGTCCTTATCCCTTTGTTTAAGTTCTCTTCTATTCTTAATTTCATTGCAGCATAAGAGCTCAAAAATTGATGAATTGGGGGCAATAAAGGTAGCAGGCTAAAATGGTTACATACTGTAGTTCAGTTCTTTACCTCAAATGGTTGTTATCTTTGTTAGTTTGGAGGCATCTTTCCCTTGAACTTGTCAAATTTATTGAGGTACTTAATTAATTTGCCACAATCTCAAGTTTTGTCTCTGCTGATAATGTGCTTTATTCTCTTTTAGAGTTTCCTTTTATTTTAGAAATGGTTGGTTATGCAGCTCCAATTCCTTTTCTGTTAGGGCCCTCAATTATTAGTTTTGTTTAATTCACCACTTATGTTGCAAAAGAAACTACTGAATTATTTTAGCTATCCGCTAAACTGAGCTGCAAGATTTGCCTTCTGTTGGCATTTTTGAAATGGATAAGAAGTGGAGAAAGAGTTGACAATTATCATTTACAAAGAATTGCAATGTTACATTAACCTTGGCTAATGTGATTAAATGATGTGCCCATCGTATATGATTGTGTACTCCTCCACATAAATGAGTGTGGAAAGCATGCAATGTACTTTAGAATTGGTAGTCTATCTTTGATGAATGAGTTAGGATTCAATGTTCATATGGGAACATTGGAAGGTGGCCTGGGAAGCTTTAGTTGATTTCCCCATTTTGTATTGCTCTCAAATTTAGTTTTACATTTAAATAAGAGTTGGCATTTCATTTTGTTAGTTCCATTATATCTGCAGCAATGCCAGAACAAATATCTGGCCTTGTTAAAAAAGATCACTAATATAACTTATACTAGCTTTGCCCATGCTTTAAGCCTGAAGATCCTTCTCATGGAGGCACATGTTTGAGATGTTGATAAAATTCTTATGTACCTTCTCATAGTAGCCTAAGCTTATGTGATAAACCGTAAAGACATCTATCATAACGTTCCATTTTCTTAAGTATTTGTTGTCAACAAGAGTACTTCTTTTTTTCAGAAATTTCTTGTGGACTATTAATACTTATTGGGGTTTATAACTTCACAACTATGAAGCACCAGTATAATATTACCTTATAAGTCGGTGAATTGGCGCCTGATATGCATCAGGTATGGATATGCCATGGGTATGCAAAAAAGCTCAAGATTTTGGAGTGACAAGCAGTGTTCACCACAGTAAGAAGTTTTCAATTTTGGCAATGGCCTGCGTTGGTGCTCTCATGGCACAGTCAATCCTAAAGCCATTCTGATTTTACAAGTCTTTTAACTCTTTGGGTTAGATTATAATTCTCTTTTTTGGGGTTCATAAGTCAGATTATAAGTTCTTAATATGATAATGAAATAAAAAAAAAAAACTTGGCCAAAAGAAGTAATTATAGTATGTGAATTGTAGAATTTTTATGCACTACAAAATATTTGTTAATAGTAGAAATATTATATAGGTATTTTATTTTCTTATGTTAATATGTTATGTCATATCTGTATTTTATAGTTTTAAAAAAATTGTCGTATTCTGTAACCGTACTCATTTCCATACCCATACATAACCTAGTTCGAAGCAAATATTGTACATCCTATTTTGGTTTCACTATAAAATATCTCATCTTGAAAATATTGTACAGTTACCAGTTCCTTAATACTCCTTACTGCAGTCAGTTTCACACCCCTAATAGAATTATTTTATTTATTGTTTGCAGTCAGTTCTAATTAGTTGTTGATACATGCACAAAAAGGATATTACTTAGTAATATTATTGCTTGGTTATGGTTGTGATATTAACAATCAGTGTCTTCACCATTACTATCATCCTTAATCTCTATTACTATTACTCTTTGGAGAGATTGCTGTGTGATGATGGATTTTGGTAAGGGAGGGATTATGGAAGACTGTTGTTGCTTTGAGCTTCATTAGGCTTCTTGAAGTACTCCGCGGATAGTTATTACTATTAAGATTGTTTGCAATATGATCTTGCTGCCCAAAGACAATCTCCAAAAATGGCTGGGATTGGGCCAAGATCCCATGTATTATAGATTTTCTTCTTTTAATGAAAAAATCTGATTTATTTATTTATTTATTTTTTGTTAATTGCCAATGCATGCTGGATATTTATTGTGTTTGATATTTGCTGCATCTTGGTGTTTGATGTATGATTTTTTTAAAAATGACACGGATTATATTTGTCTATGAAATTTTGTGACATTTGCAACTTATTAATTATTTTATTTAAATTAGTCTGATTTTAATAGGCTCGTGCTTATTTTTATCTATGGCCATTAACTTGAAAAACGTGGTTTTATATTTGATTGATAGTAAAGCTTGTGCCAGTTTGTAGTTTGTTTCATGATAAGCATGGAATCTTGATGTCCGCAATATACATGATATCTTCAAATTTTATGCAGAATAGGTAGTGAACTCACTAATATTTATCATGAAGGTGAATTCATCTGATGATGTACAAAAAGTTGGATCCAAGGTAAAATTTGTTGAAAACGAGCCTTTTTTGTAGAATAACTATTTCATATGATTGCCACTTGCCAGTAATGTTGCAAAACTTTGGTCTTTTCCCAGTATTGGCTCATTGGATATCGCAACATGTATACATAACATTGATCTCCTCTGTAGTTTCCACTAGTAACTTGTAAAGGATCATATGTTTTCAAGGGGAAAAAGGTGGTTTGAGGAATTGGGGGGTTGTGTATTAATTACTTGCTTAGTATCTTGTATTTTCAGTTAAATCATTTATTAGGTCATCAAGAGAATTATTTCGTCTTTAAATTATTAATTGTTTTTAAAGGCATACATCTTAGAGGACTACGCAGGATGTTCTTAGAGATGGTAATTTGCTATAGTGAGCCAAGGAAGTTCACTCTTTTTGTTTTGAATTTTTTTGATAGTACATTGGTAGAGGTGATTGAATTATTTGCTATTAAATTCAAATCCTTGCCACTAGATTATATTTGATGTCTTGTTAATATGCTAATGTCTAGGATAAGGTTTTGATAATTTCATCAAGTAATTGTCAGAATTGAGTTTTCAAGTGTTTTGAATATACATATATGATAGAAGATGCTACCTTCCTTGAGGCAAAGAATTATAGTGATAGGTGATGATCATTTAACCTATTTTATGGGCGCTGGAGCACCAAAATCGTACCAAATTCCATATGGATCCTTTTATGTGATTCAGTCATTGAAATGTTTTGAGTTGTCAAATTTAATATTATTATTATACAAAAAACAAATAGTCCTTTTTAAAGTAAATATGTTTTACATTATAAATTCATATTACTTGCCAAATGTATACATAGTAATGTATAGTAAATCAAAATAATTCGAATAATGTTAGGAATACTTGACTCAAGACTTATCCTTGCCAAAATAGAGAGGATATTGCATCATGGTTTTAGGTTGTCGGAAGCTTGAGCTCCTGGAATCTCCAACCTTACATTTTCTTAAAAAATAAAAGGTGTCAAGAATTTATGAGTAGAAAGACAGCCAGCCAAATGGGTAGAGCTCGAGCTCTTGGAGAGTTATCGTTCTATCAATATTCATTATATATCATTATCATCAAATAACAAACATATCTACCACATCTATTTCATTGAACTCAAATATTTTATTTGTATTTGTTTTTCCATTAATTTAGTATTGAAAGCATCCGAAAGAAATGTTCAAAAAAAAAAAAAAAAAA